>CASBSA010000101.1:0-26366 GCA_949129095.1 Volucella bombylans
GATTTTCACTCTTTATACCTGTTGGAAATTTTGTACCTGGAAACTTCTCAACAAGAAGTAATAAATTAAAGGGTAAATAAGAAACGACGGTTGGAATTTCCCAAGATCAAACAATGAACTACTTGAAAAGCGTATAAAAGATGCCCCACTAGGATGTGACCATTGCTAATATTTCGTTGCAGGAGTTCACATCAGCGATTTTTTTCAAAGTTTTACTAAGAATATTTAAAAAGCGTTGAAAAGAACTGTTTTTATTTAGTTAAAAAAAGGGTTCTGGAAAGACTAGGCGCCTTCTATAAGTAAGGACTCTCAGGCCGAGAGGCTTGATAGAAGTAAACTGTTGTAAACAGCTATCTTGCGGATTCACAACACAACGGAAAAATCAAAAAGGATGCACGGCAGAAGCAACAATATTGCGAAAAAAATCGGTTAATTCTACGGCGTGCCTCAAATTCTTCTCTACCAAGGACTAGAGTAAGAGCAAACATTCTTTTTTTTTTCATTTTCTTTATTGAGGCTTTTGAAAACCATACATTTTTGTTTACAATATCAGTGTTAATAATTATGTAACCGACTTATATAATATATCTGGCAAATCAATTAGAAAATTACTTTTATGGTATTACTTACTCACTTTTAATATGATACATATGTACATAGTATTTTGTATAGCAAAACGTTAGTTTGTATGCTTGCTGGCTTCATACTTTCCTTATACTTATAATTAAAATATAAATAAATACTTTAAAAACTATAACCTAAATTGATTTAAATAAAGAGATAATCCGAGCGTACTAACAGAGAAGAAAACTTAACGCTTTTAATTTAACTCTCAGGCTTAGGCGTGAGGCTCTCTCATAGAAGGGGACGATCAAGCCTCTGTTTACATCAGGTGCAATTATTGGAAGAGATGTTTCACTTAGTATACTCAACGGAGATAAATAATAGTTGTTTTCCCAAGGAATCTGATAAGTTAGAATCAAACAAGGATCCAATCATGCCTTTGGATGATGTTCAGTAGCTACGTTGAAGTTTGTTTTTGTGAGATTCACTAAATATGAAAGAAGTGGAGTTACTTTACAAACTCATAAATTATTTTATTTGAGAAATATGTTTTGAAAGTGGTACTATACAGAGAAGAAAACTTAAAAAGACCTGTTTTGAGGCAAGTACACAAGGAGCATCGAATATATTTTGCAAGAGAATATGTCGCTTGGAGCAGTGAATGGAAACGCGGTGTATTTTCGGATGAAAAAAAGGTTAACCTTGACGGCCCCGATTGTTACAACTTTTATTTCCATGATCTAAGAAAGGAGGAGCTTATTTTGGCAAGACATCACAGACTGGCATACTCATTATTAATGTAGAAAAGCGTAATAAATAAATGTCTTAAAACCATAAAATGTAAACATTTTATTAATTTTTTCCTTTCTTTCGAAGATTTTGCATGTGGCCTATCCTAGTGGCGTATCTTTTTATACGCTTTTCAAGAAGTTCATTGTTTGATATTGGGAAATTCCAACGGTCTTTTCTTATTTACTCTTTAATTTTATGACTTCCTGTTGAGAATATATGAACCTGTTCACATGTAACATAGTAAAAGCTTCCGGGTACCAAAATTCCAACAGGTATAATGAGTGAAAATCGATTGCAAAATGTATGGCATTATCCTAGGTATCGCCAGTGTATGTGAAAAAGAACTCAATATCCGGGCGCATATTGATAATATTATTAATAAAACTACGAGTAATTCTTCATTGGGATTCATTAACCGATGGTCCAAGGAATTCTGTAACCCTTACGTCATTAAATCCCTTTAATTTACATTCGTTAGGCCCATACTGAAATATGCTAGCTAAGTTTGGTCCCCTTACCACGAAAGCCACTCTCGGTGAATTGAAGCTATTCAGCGCATGTTTATTAGATTTGCATTTGTCTGAAACAGATTACTATCACTTTCTTCTGACTCTGCAAACCAAGTTCTGAATTAACTAGCCATTTTCCATTTTTAATATCTTTTTTACTTTTTCAAAAACAATCAATAAATCATAAAACCCAACCACTCACACTGAAGTGCAACTCGGAAGTGTCACGTACTTAACCCATTTATGCCCACTGTTGTGTTAAAGCAACAAAAAAGGGAGTAAGCCTTTCCGAATTTTAAATTTTTGAATTTATCAAGAAATTGCATTTGGAAAGTTCTATTACACATTCAAAATAATAGGCTTTGCATTTCGCGCCACTTTAAAGTTTTCGGTGTGTGAAAAATTTGTTTTTTTGTGACTATAGATTGTGAAAAAAATTTTAAAGAAAAAAAAGTAAAGTGGTTTTATAAAATGGAATGGTAGGTACAAAAAATTAATAAAATCTGATATTTGACATCAGGGTTATTGCAACTACATACACATAAGTGTGATAAAATAAAACCGTGATCAGAAAAGCATATTTATCATATTATTATATCAAGCTGAATAATGGCGTTGCGTTAACGCATCAATGGGATATGCAAGTGATATATTTTTTTTTATGTGGGAATAAATGTCTAACTGTTGGAGAAATTTTGGAGTTTCTGGAAAACTTGACTCAAGACGATGATGTTTCAGATGCAATTTTTATAACTCCTCCACAAGATGGAAACTTAACAGATGAAGAGTCGGGAGATGAGGAGAATGAAAATGCAAATCGACTGGGAAGTAGACAACTTATGTCCAGTGGAGAAATGATATTTCATAGAGACAGCTCTTCTAATCACATCGGAAGCTCCTACATAAGTGAGGTTTAGAATTCCCCAAAAGTGGAAACGTGGTACCGAGGAAAACCTTACCTTGAAAACTATGGTTTACAACAATAAGTTTTCAGATATAAGTTATCCTAAGCCTCTTACTTTATCTTCGGAGAGCTATGTTATTGGTATCTTGAACTTTTTATGGACGAAGAAATTATTAATGTAATTGTCGAAAAAACGAAAGCATATTCACTTATAGGAAAGAATAAGATACGAGTACTTCAAGACGATAAAAATTAAATATAAACATTTATTGGAATACTTATAATAAGCGGATATATTCATATACCAAGAAGGAGAATGTTTTGGGAGTCCCGCGAAGACGCTCATAACGCTTTAGTTGATGAGAAGAAATAAATTTCTAGACATTTTTTAAAAATTGTTTTACTTTGTTCAACCAACACTACTCCCCTCTTCAAGGGACAGAATGTGTAAGGTAAGCGCAATTCAAGGTAGTATTAGTTTTCACAAACTCTTGTTCACTAGCACACTATGTTCCAATAGATTCGACCTTTGCTTAATCACCTAAATACTAAATTTTTGCAATACTGTCCGATGGAAAGCAAAATATCTATTGAAGAATACATGATTCCATACATCGGAAAACATAGTTGCAAGCAGTTTCTTCGGAATAAGCCCGTAAGATTCGGATATAAAGCTTGGGTAGTGGCTTTGAAGTTCGGATACTGTCTTCAGTTTGATATATCAAGGAAAGAGACAAGATAGAGATCCTCTTTTAGGATTAGGAGAATCAGTGGTTCTGGACTTTAGCAAAACGATCGCCAACGAGTTCCCTTGTTTAAATTTTCATTATTTTTCGATAACTGCCCAGATCTTATATACAAACTTTCGCTAATGGGATTCGGTGGAACAGACACTTTGCGTGAGAACCGGTTGAAAAATGTAAAATTGAAAGATAGAAAGAAATTTTTAAAGAAAGATAGGGGTTACTTTACCACGTACTATGATAAAGAAACTGGCCAAATTGTAACAAGCTGGAAAGACAGAAATGTAGTTACTATGGTGTCCAATGTCTACGGTAGTTATCCAGTTAAGAGTGTAAAAAGGTTTTCATTTTCTGAGAAAAGGAAGATAGATATCCCTCAACCAAACGTCAGTCATGAGTACAACTTTCATATGGGTGGTGTAGAATTGCTAGATAAGCACATTCCGCGCTACCGAATTGGATTTCGAGTAAAGAAATGGTACACCTCCATTGTTATGTGGATGATTGATCTAGCCATTGTTAATACGTGGTCCTTAAACAAACACATTGTGGAAAAGGCTTAGACCAACTGGAGTTCAGGAGGCAGCTGGCAACTGGTCTTTTAAAAATATACGGTTACTCACCTGCGCGAAGTGGAAGACCGAAAACGCATGATCCAGAAGAAAGAGTCAATGGATAACATCTAATCGTCACAGGAGGTAACCAAATACAAATTCGTTTAATATTTTGCGTGAAAAAATTGAATTTTTTTTCCAGGACTTAAGCGAAAACGTTGCCGGTTATGCAAATCCCAGACCAAACAAAATTTGTAGTCAATGCAGCATTGCATTACACGATAAATGTTTTGTGCAATTCCATTCAATAAAATAAATATTCCTAGCATTGCATAAACACATTTGAAAATTAAAAATAAAGTTTTTAAAAAAATTTCACTAATGCTATTTGTTGCCCATTGGTGCGTTAACGCAACATTTCTAAAAAGCTAAAATCTGGACTTTTTCACGATAGGAAAAAAAATTGATTACATATTTGCTTAAGTTAAGTGTTTTTCCACATAAATTGAATGAATTTAAATAAAATATTTAAAATAAATTAACTCGGGCATAAATGGGTTAATTAGTATTTGGTTGCCTAAATATAGTATTTTTCGCACTCGTGTTAAATTGACACACCAAATACCCTTTCAGGACTTTTACATTTGTACCAAGCACCAACATGTATACGCATCGATAGCTTCATTTTTGAAAAAATTTGTCGAAAATTAGTCATGAAACTTAATATTTTTGGCTTCAAAATTGTGCCAAATTGACACAAACGACGGATGTGTGTTAAAACAAAAATTAAGCATCGTATATATTGTATATTCACATTGTTGCTGCTTATCAATCATTATCGAAAATCGCTCACTTCTCCCATTCTTTACTAAATCTTGTTAATAATGAAAGTTACGCCCACTGAATTTTTTATATGCCTCGCTTGGCTATACATTCTGCACACCTATTATTACGAGTACCTAACCGAGAACCCAAAAGATCCAAACATTCGTAAATGTTTTACTCCTTCATAAACTTCAGAATTAACTTAACCCCCACAATTCAGCCCTGGAACTTGCATTTCCATGAACAGACTTCACTCTTACCGAAAACATAATTCTACGTTGCATCATAAAAATCGTCTTTTTCCTCCTTCGACTGCACTATATATAGTACGGTAAGTGTCCTGTCCTGCACCTGCTTATTATTCAAAATAATTCAAACGACATACATTCAGCGCCATTACAAATGTAGTTGGTAGCGCTTAGCTAAGCTTCTCCACTTCTCTACCTCTGCTGTGTAAAATTCTATCCAACCCTTACAGTCTACCGTGTACACTCTCTCCACGCCTCCTATTTCGTATGCAATCGTTGCAATTTACAGAAGAGCCTTCAACGTACAAACCAAAACCTGCAAACCGACGACGGTATAGGAGGATTGTGAGTAGTGAGCGGTGAATGGTGAGTAGTGAGTACGATGAGTTAGAAGACCACTGCAGAATTCCACCAAAGGGTGGCCCGGTATTGCAGTTGCCGCATATTAAAATTTCATACGAAATGCCGGCGTACTACATGGAGTTCTGTCCTGAATTGAAATGCATATAAAGTTATTCCCTGCGAAAGTGTCCATGTGTTTGTGCATGAGTTTGCCGCACTTGATAGTCGTGCCCTGAATGAAGGATGATTTACTTGTGACCACTATCGAGAATGTTGGTGCGAGTCCACCCCCTCCATCAACGGGTAATAATTTAGAGGCTAGATGCTTGGTGTAGGGCTGGATGTGTAGCCCTTCCAAATTTAAATTGCCCAACTCCAGGTAGAAGCCCTGATGCTTTAGATAGATATAAAAGGGGCGGGATGACATTGGCAAGTGTTTGGAGAGATCAACTTTATAGTTTTTCTATATGCACAGTATGCGGTGTATTCGTGTGTATGAATGTGGAGTCTTCTGGGGTATACATATGTGATTTAAATTGTAAAGCATCACACAAATAGCATTAACTGCTAAAAGACACAAGGCTTCAAACATTTATATCTGAAAATTAAGCAATCAACGGCACCTATTAAGAACGCGAAGTAGTTGTTGCTGATTAAGGATCTGAAAACAAAATATGTCTGCATAACGACACGCGTCCTGAATGTGCTGAATTGGAACATTAATTGCAATATTCCATCCCTAAGAAGATAAAATAGGCTGGCTGATATTGGAAAAATTTTATTTTTGGATTTCCATGAAATTAATCACCACTTTCCTTTACTTTGGGCGGCGGTGGTTCTGTACCGCGTAGTTCTGGGCCTCAACTAATAGATTTCTCTAATTAGCGCGACCTTGCCACTTCAAGTTGCCTTAGCTCCCTCTCCACTTAACCAAGGCAACTAAGACGAGACCTACCTTTTTCGCACTTGCCTTCCGGAATAGGTTTGAAGACATTCAGGGTCAAAGCGATAGTGTTCATTCACGCAACATGCCCTAGCCGATGATTTCTTGCCCTTCAGACTAGGTTGGACCCATAGGATTCGTATTTATATTTTTTGCTCCAAAATATATTTATGCACATGGGACCAAAAATCACTCGAAGAACAGTTCTTTGGAAGGGTATTTTACTCTGCTTTAGATAAAGTCCTTGCTTTCCCACCATACAGTAAGACTGAGATGATATGGTCGTATATGGTGTTTTCTTCGTTGTTTGTGAAAGAGATTTATTTCCTAGTTGCCATCTTAATTCCAGAAAAACAGTTAATTGGAAAGAATAATTCTTCTCCTGATCTGTACGATGGTGTCATATAGCGGATTCCAGGTATATGTAGTGACTGCAGCACTTAGCGTATATGGTGGAAACAGTTGCAATACATTCACAATCCACTCTCCACTAATTTAATATTAAATAAAGTCAGTCCTTGATAAGCAGTTGAATAATGCACTACACACTAAATATATGCACATATTCTTTTATGATACTCGTACTAGCTCAAAGTTATAGTTTGGCGTTGTTACGTGCTGTCTAGGCCGTTGGTGCTGGTTACTTTTTTATGTCGACGATATATCATATACGGGTACTTTATTATTCAGCACTTAATCCATTTAATCCATTTTCGCCCCTGCTACTTCCATAGCCACAAACGGAGCCTTTGACAGTACGCTGATTTTTTTTAATAATGGCAATGTCGTCAGCATAAAATGTTATATTGACATCTGAGTTTCGCCGAAATCTTTCTAGGCTGAAAGTTATCAACCTTGGAGGTATCATTACCGCTTTTCATGGAGCAGCGATCATTCTTAATTGTCATTCTGCAGAGACGGACGGGTTTGGCACTGGTGGGTATGAATTTGAAGTTCCTGGGTTTTTTGCACGATGTACCTTTTGGTGGGCCCCCGCCCAATTATCAAGGCTTCGCCCTTTAATGACGTTGTCTAATAATGACACTACCGAAGGTTGCTACAATTTGATCAGTCACAAGCTGCCGGTCATAGGTCTTGTTGGCGGCTGGACCACCGGTAGTCCCTACCAGGACTTAAATCACGGTACCATGGGAGTCAGGAGCCCCCCGGATCTCGGTCCGGGCCTGACTTGTTAGAGGTAGGCCCCCTTGTGGAAAGCGTCATGGTGGCTGTGGTTTAAACCCAAAATCGCGGAAAGGGTCTTCCTTTGGTTTTACTTTGGTTTTCCTTGGTTTTCCTTCGGTTGACTCAATGTGGAGTTGCAATAAGTGCTGGGTGCTGCGACCCTAAGAGCAGTAAGAGGTTTTCGGTCGGCCTCGACTCATACCAAGGGTGGAACTTGTGCCGGCAACACAGTTCCAAATTGGTATATGAAACAGTGAAAATCATTGATGAGCGATGGCAAGGCGTATCCTTGTTCCCATGGATGTATGGGCATCCCGTAAGTTTAAGCCCACACGGCAGGTACTTACGTTAAAAACATGAGACATCTGTACCATTTTGTGAATATCTGGTCGATAGTGAACCACACTGATAAGGGCATATTCTTGATAGAGGGACCCAGCTTGCGATGTTAGGAGACAACTTTCTCTTCAGAGGCCCAGTTAAGAGTGTCTCCATTCCTGAAGATTGGGCAAACTTTATTGAGATTCCATTTACCTAGCATGCTTTTTCTCAATTATTTTTTTTCAAATGAGTTGGTTTATGCTTCGCACCAACTCATAAAGTAGTTACTGAATCTTGCATAGAAAACAAGTGCAAAAAAATTAGTAAATTTTTGGTCCGTCGGTGAAAAAAATCTGCCATTACTGTATAACTCTGTTATTACGGGCGATTTCAATATTCACAATGGTGGGTGGCTTCGACCCGAAGGACGTTGTGTTGAGATGTTCGACTCAGAAAACAACTTAACGCCGCTTGTAAATGAGCCAACACCCTGGACTTGTTTTTAACCCCTCACCCTTATAAGTACTCCGTTGATGTGCTCACCCCTCTAGGCTCGTCGGACCATTGTGTCATATCAGCTAATTTCTCGTAAAAGAATTCCTAAGAGAACCGTATGGCAATACGAGGAAGCCAATTGGAGGGGACTGAATAGCCTCTTTAAGAAATTTAACTGTTCGTTATGTTTCCTCGATAACGACGTGGATGCCGTTGCTGATATAATCACTGACACTATTCTCCTTGGAATGAGATCCTTTATCTCTTATCGGATTAAGAGTATCAGACTAAAAGAAAAGGTATGGTACGCTACACTTGTAAAGAGACTATCATGGTTAGAGAAATGTTTTTTCGGTCTTTTAAGACAACCCGACAGAGGAAAACCGAAAAAAGTTCAAACGAGAAAGGAATGACTCCAGCGTCCTTCTCAAGCTCGTGAAATTTTTATACGACCAAAACTTAAGGCAAAAAATACTACAATGTTCCAAAGGTAGTAAACATTTTTGGTCGTTCGTCAAAAATATTAAAAATCCTGCCTCATCCTTCATCCCAACGCTCATTTACAATGACATTCCATCTGTCAGCTCCCTGGACAAAGCTAATCTCCTTGCTGCATACTTTGCGTCCAGATCAAGACTCCCAGATTGTGTTTTGTCTCCGCCTACACTTGAGTGTGTCGAATCTTCAATGGGACGAATCCACTTTCGCACTCGTGTAGTAGCAAGAGTACTTAAAGATCTTAACATTTACACATTCGCTGGTCCAGATGGTTTTTCCGAGCAGGTGGAAAACAGCATCTGTCCACCACGGGGACTTAATTTGGAATGACCGCATATACGTTGTCACCAAAAATTCTGTGAATGGTCTTTGTGTCTTTAAGCGATGTAAGAAGTATTTCACCCCCTCTAATCTGGCCTCAATATATAAGGCGTTTATCCGCCCGAAATTGAGTATAATGCTCATATCTGGTCAGGTAGATAGAATCCAAAACCGCGCGATGAAACTCATAGGAGATGACAATATTGCACAGTCATTCGACACCCTCGAACACAGACTTAATGTCTCCTGTCTCACCTTGTTGTATTTCTATTTTCACCACCAGTGCTCCACTGAAATTGCCAGTAGCATTTCATCCCTTCTAACTTTTAATTGTAACACCCGTCTCACTATGAATGTTCAAGCCCACTTTCGTACGTATCGTGATTCGTTCCAGAGCCGTACAACTCGCTTATGGAATACCCTGCCAAACTCTTTATTTCCTAGTCACTATAACTTGCAAACATTTAAAACCAACGCACATCGGTATCTCTCTTTTTTCCCTTCGTTACTTCCCCTCGCCTTCGCTATATGCAAACATCTTAAGGGTACACAAAAATCCTTGTGCGCACGCCAAATATAAAAAAAAAAAAATATTTCGGCAGATAATCCGTATGCTCCTGCAATGGTGAACTGGGTGTCCATCATCATTCAAGTTGAAATGTTGTACTCTGCAGAAGTACATACTCCTTTCAATGCTTTCACCCCCAATTTGGACACACATAGATGTAAGATCTTCGAAACATCTCCTATCAATAAGATAATCGGAAAGATTACCAATAGAACCCTTACTAAGTGCGTTAATGACAAAAGTGTACAATAGTTCCGGATAATACATTTGGTTTCGGTACGGGACATGATAACTCACATTTCAGTATGTATGCCTAGTGGAATTCTACTTCTAGCTGAATGGACTGGAAGTATGTAAACCACTACCGTACGTTCATTTTAATATGCCTGTGGCGTCTACCGATATCAGAAAAAATTGGAGAAAATTTTCGATCGTGAAACAAGACGAGCAACCACATCCTTATCTAAACGTAGTCAGATAGCTTAGATTTTGAATCTGGGTAGGTCAATGTCAACACATACATGTTGCTCTAGTTAGAGACTTCGTCTCGACAGCGTGTCTAACATGTGATAGTATCTATCTAACGTAATCCTAATGCGAAGGATGTTGTTCAGCAGCAGTAGAAAATTGGGTGGCTTGCTGAAAGAGTTGTTGTTATTTCTTAGAGGTAGCCTTATTCGGAAGAAAGGTGGGTTTGCTTTGTCTTTAAGCCATGGCTGGTTTACAAAATTTAATGATATCAGTGGAAATACTCCGAATGTTTTGAGAGAGCATGACGGTTTAACTTGTTACATATGTCTTACAATTTTTTTGGTGAATGAGTGTTAGAAAGAAATTTTTCCAATGTGTATGAAAATAACGCTGGTATAGAGAAAGTTGATTATGGGGAGTATGAGATGTTTTGCGCAATTTTTTTAAACTATTTCGTGTAATATTCTGAGAGCAGGGGAGTTGATTCTATCGAGAACCATATTACATGTGACATTTACAGTGACTAATGGTGCTTGAAGATAATCATTCGTATTCCGATTTCTTCCTTTTCACTTTACGTACAGTAAAAATGTGCTACAAGTCGGGTGGCGAATTCAAAATCTTAAGAGTCACAAAATAACAAAATTGATTGTTCGCGAAGATCGCGTTCGATTCTTGTATCCTGATGTATTGATTCTATTCGCCACCGTTGTAACAAATATCTTGTAATAATCTAGATCCATCAATAGATTGCCAATTCTTTTTTAGTTAATCATATGCTGCCATACCAGCACCAATGTCAGACATTCCGTATGTTCGGCTGTCTTGCTGCGAATTCCTACATCTCAGGGCATTTAAACAAATATGCAGGAAGCAGCCTTTGAACGACGAACGATTCAAAGACCAGATTTCATTAGAAATGTGTAAGCCGTTCCTAAAATCCTATCAGAATAAATCAGTTCCTGGCAATGGCGAAAGCACTATTATCAATCTGACTGGCAATCAGCAAACCTGTCAATGTATTGTCTGAGAAGAAAGGTTTTATTTACTATAAAATTCAAGCTAAATTTAAATTTTTTGGTAAAACTTCGGGTTCTCACGGACTCAAACCTAATACACGTCAAACCCTTTTAAGAAGTTTTGAGTGAGAAATTTAATTAAAAATTGCCCTGGTCACGATGTTGGAACTTGCCAGACTGATAACTGGAAATAGAAAACATTTCAACAGACCGAAGCGAAATAAATATCGGGAAAGCTACTGAAAAAAACTTTCCAGATACGATTTGGAGAAGAAAATAGCTATGGGTACATTGTGCCCTATAAAACCTAAAACTCATCAATCATAGATAGTTGAAAGAAATGATTTAAGAAATGCGAAATAGTATATAACTATCGATTTATTTCATCCATTTAAAACCTTTGTTCCTGCAATTAATGTACTATCTTCATAAAATGGCTCTTTTTCTATTTTCAACATTCGAAAAAAAATTCTAACAATTGATGCTCCTTTCTTCGCTCAATTTAAGTGCATCTTCCAGATTTTCTTTAAGTTTGTTTAGGGGTGCAGCGAGAGTGTGTTGGTGGGTGGCTCCCGTCCACTCTTTTCAAGAGTCGGAAAATCAAGGAAGCTACATTTAGTAATTTGAGCAACTAAAAAAAGAACAATGGTTATGACGTTTTTTACTCAGCCTAATTTTTGTGAGCGTTTTTGTAGTTTTTATTGTTTTTTACTGACTTTACCGCCTTTATCCTCCTATTACTCGGGTAATTCATAATCAATACAAAAAAAAAGTATACATAATGTGGTCAACACTTCTCTTAATATTTTAAGCTATCCATCAGTTTTCTGCTTCATCTAAAAGCTGAGCTACAGACCAAAATCTAACATAATAAGACTAAATTTAAATTTATTCTAAAATCGAAAGAAATTAACAACGATTGTTCCCGATCGATGTTCTGCTTTAGGGTGGTGGTGGGCGCACATCGAAAGCACATTACCTTCAACCAATACTGTGTGTCGTTTTCTCTGTTGTATGTGCATTGATTTAATACGCTCGAATAAACACCACTTCGAACCGCATTGAAATATTCAACACACATACGTTCATTCCTGTTTATAAAACGAATTGAAAATTCGTAACCGCGCTCTCATCATTCTTTCATAAGCGGGCAGGTATTAGTTGTATATTTAAAATGTGGGATTGCAAACGAGATATTTGGAAAGACAAAGAAATAAGAACAATGTAAGTTAATACCAAAAATATTTTCATGCTAAGCAAGCAAAACAAATAAACAACTCATAGACGCAAGCTCTCCCACGAAATCTGTCGCAACAGCAAATAGCTTAATGTGAAATCAGAAACACGATGATTAATTTTACACCTGCAACGCAGGTGCTGGGAACGAAAAGAAGCTGACCGATGCAGATTCACGTTCGTGGTTGATGAGGTGAGGTTTGATTTTATTTAAATTTCTAAGTAAATTTAGTCGAAGTTAAATAAAGTGGAGCAAAAGCTCTAAGAAAAGAATATTTTTTTTAAATGAAAATTTAATTTTAATTTAATTGGCGACCGAGCCAACAGGAAAAAAAAGAAAACACAACTAATACTCGTAAAGTTTCCGGATAAAAAGCCCTTAAATAGTGTTACCCCGCGAGGTCACCAAATAAAATAATTCGATCGATTCGAAAATTTCTTGTGGTCCCACGGTATTTTTGTCTCAGTGAAACTTAGGGCCCCGGAGTAGCCCTACAGTGCTTACATAAGTGTAGCAGGAGAAAACGGAAGCTTGTACGAACTAGCCGCACCGACCAGACCACCCTGCAAAGCAACCCAGACCCCCGGAGATAGAATGGAGATTGTATTATTGTAAGTTAGATTAAGAAATTGAAAATTTGTAACACCCTCCCTCGAGAACTCAAGATCCAAATGCTTCTTACCAATCCACCAGTTCCAACGTTGATGTGGAAGAAGTAAGAGCTTCCCCACAGTTAAAATTACTAGTGAATTCACTATTAAATCGTATCTTAGATGGGAAAACAGTTAATTGAAAACGTTCTAAATCCTAATGCCCAGCATTTTTCTGGCGTCGAGCAAACCATTGCTCCCGATCATAGAAACCAAATCGATGATTTGGAAAGAATTCCTGATATTGTGTTCGATGCTTGCGTAATTTTTCTGGAGACGCTTCTGAATTTTCTTCCTGGAAGAAAAGTGTAGAGTGTGTCCTCAGAATTTACGAACACATAAAAGGAACACGGAAGTACGACGGGAACCACAGATTCAAAGGCCACGTCCACTGTTTTCAAAAAAGACCATTTAACATTACTCCGAGACAGTATGAACCAACACCTTTTAGGACATATGCAAATCAACAGACTTCTTTACCCCAACCTCACGTTTCGTGTGGCCAGCAGCCCATGTATCAAACCCCAACTTTTCCATTTCACAGTCCGAACTACTGCCCATATCTCAACCAACAAAGAAATCGATTTCCCAACCAACTAGCTATAAAAGCAGAAGCCGCAACACAATAGCACAGCCGTCAGCATCAGCCAACCGAAATTAATAAAGCAACACTTTATAATCAAAAAGTCTCACAAAAATCAAAGCAGCATAATTTCCATATCAACCCAGAGGTAGAGAATACTGGAAATGATATCGTTTCCGAGCAATACACTTCAAATGAACTGCAAACAAATGAACAATTATATGAACAAGCCTACGAAGAGCATGCACGGAATAACTTTTCAGAAATTAATTATCAATTACGTCCAACAATTGACTCAATGTATCTAAACCCTTCCGAGCAGTTACTGGAACACAGTGACATACATTTTTTAGGTTAGCGGATTCTTCGCTACTCTATTTTGAATGTAAATTAAGTAGTGGAAAAAATTTTATACTACGAAAGTAGTTGGCGAAATAAGGACCTCTTCCGATGGCCCCGTTTATACTTGATACTACCCTTTTCCGATGTCCCTAAAGTCGGAAGTCGAGAAGCAAGTAACGAAGTTACTTGAGGATGGTATAATCATACCATCACGCTCTGCGTACAATTCACCAGTGTGGATTGTACCGAAAAAACCGGACTCCACTGCGCTAAGCAATACAGGATGGTAATCGATTATAGGAAGCTAAATTCTATCACTATTGCTGATCGTTACCCCATTCCTGATATAAGTGAAGTTATTGCACAGTTAAGAAGAAATAAATTCTTCACGTTCGGTTGAAGAACACGCCATCTTCAGCGCGCCTTGATGACATACTCCGTGAACATATTGGCAAATGGTGCTACGTCTATACAGACGACATTATTATTTTCAGCAATGACGAAATGCAGCACGCTGCTCATATTGTGCAAATTTTCAATACCTTAAACAACGCCAATATGAAAGTCCAGATAAATGCAATTTTTTTAATTCGCTAGTCGAATTCCTTGGCTTCTTATTTCCTCTGATGGTATTAAAACCAACCCCGCCAAGGTAGACTCCATCCTTAATTTTGCAGTCCCAAAAACCCGGCGGTTCGTTAAAAATTATGCAAAGCTTGCTAAGCCTTTGACGTCCTTGCTAAGAGGAGAAGAAGGTCGCATATCAAAGACTATGTCCTCAAAAATTACAACAGATCTTAATGAGATAAAATATAAACCCGGCAAGACAAATGTGGTAGCAGATGATTTATCAAGAGACTCAAATCTATCCAATATTAATTCCCTAACAACTACTCAACACAACAGCGATAGTTCTTCTCACAATTTAGTACAGACTGTAGAAGCTCCCATCAATAACTTTAAGAATCAAATATTTTTCCAGATAAATCGGACCCCCAACCAAACCTTCTAAATTGTGTTTCCAACGTTTCACCGCCATGTAGTTACGGAACCATAGACTAACTATAACTAGATATCAAACTTTCCAGATATTGGAAAATCAAAACCGGTTTTCTTCTGAAAGTCCCTATCCGTGTGAACCTGTCCGTGAATACGTGAGAATTGTCAACAATGTCAAAATTCGAAAAGTTTTACGAGTGACGTCACCCATATAAAAATGACGCGGTGAATTTCGATTTTGACATTTCTCATATTTACAAATCTAATTTCGTGTAAGTTGCAAAAAAATTTTATGTTGAACAATAATTTTGTTTATTATATTTTCTAGGACAACAAAAGAAGAAAAATTTACACATTTGGAGCAAGTAGAAAACATATTCCACAGAATACTGCGGCCACGAACAGATTGCCTTGGATTGGAGGTGGCAAAAGCAGTTGGAAAAGTTTGTTTACATTTTCTTGTGAGTAACTACAAACATTTTAATTTCAAAATAATTTATTTTACTTCTTTTTTACAGTAACAACAATGAATCTAAATGCACCATTCAAGAGCTTTAAGAAATGTGGATGAGTGATCTAACTAATTACATGTAAGTAAAAAGAATACATTTTCGTATAGCAATACATATAATGCCTTTTTCCTTGCAGATCCAACATTTGAAGTGCAATGGTTTCAAGAAAAGCGTTCCCAGTGTGGAACCATCGTGAGCTGATCAAATAAATGTGAGTAAAAAGAATACATTTTCGTATAGCTATACATATAGTGCCTTTTTCCTTGCAGATACAACATTTGAAGTGCAATGGTTTCAAGAAAAGCGTTCCCAGTGTGGAACCATCGTGAGCTGATCAAATAAATGTGAGTAAAAAGAATACATTTTCGTATAGCTATACATATAGTGCCTTTTTCCTTGCAGATACAACATTTGAAGTGCAATGACATTTGTTCATTTCACCACGGTGTGGGTAAGTTTTTCGCTTCACCATGAATGTTTTCATCAGGAGAGCATGTTCCGAAAATATGTAAATTACAATTCATGAATAAATTGGATTATTCGATTAAATGGAAAATATTGTATTAACTTTTCATACGAAGTAATAAATAATAATTAATGATTATTTGTTTTTAAATGATTAAATTGGAGAAAATTTTCGATCGTGAAACAAGACGAGCAACCACATCCTTATCTAAACGTAGTCAGATAGCTTAGATTTTGAATCTGGGTAGGTCAATGTCAACACATACATGTTGCTCTAGTTAGAGACTTCGTCTCGACAGCGTGTCTAACATGTGATAGTATCTATCTAACGTAATCCTAATGCGAAGGATGTTGTTCAGCAGCAGTAGAAAATTGGGTGGCTTGCTGAAAGAGTTGTTGTTATTTCTTAGAGGTAGCCTTATTCGGAAGAAAGGTGGGTTTGCTTTGTCTTTAAGCCATGGCTGGTTTACAAAATTTAATGATATCAGTGGAAATACTCCGAATGTTTTGAGAGAGCATGACGGTTTAACTTGTTACATATGTCTTACAATTTTTTTGGTGAATGAGTGTTAGAAAGAAATTTTTCCAATGTGTATGAAAATAACGCTGGTATAGAGAAAGTTGATTATGGGGAGTATGAGATGTTTTGCGCAATTTTTTTAAACTATTTCGTGTAATATTCTGAGAGCAGGGGAGTTGATTCTATCGAGAACCATATTACATGTGACATTTACAGTGACTAATGGTGCTTGAAGATAATCATTCGTATTCCGATTTCTTCCTTTTCACTTTACGTACAGTAAAAATGTGCTACAAGTCGGGTGGCGAATTCAAAATCTTAAGAGTCACAAAATAACAAAATTGATTGTTCGCGAAGATCGCGTTCGATTCTTGTATCCTGATGTATTGATTCTATTCGCCACCGTTGTAACAAATATCTTGTAATAATCTAGATCCATCAATAGATTGCCAATTCTTTTTTAGTTAATCATATGCTGCCATACCAGCACCAATGTCAGACATTCCGTATGTTCGGCTGTCTTGCTGCGAATTCCTACATCTCAGGGCATTTAAACAAATATGCAGGAAGCAGCCTTTGAACGACGAACGATTCAAAGACCAGATTTCATTAGAAATGTGTAAGCCGTTCCTAAAATCCTATCAGAATAAATCAGTTCCTGGCAATGGCGAAAGCACTATTATCAATCTGACTGGCAATCAGCAAACCTGTCAATGTATTGTCTGAGAAGAAAGGTTTTATTTACTATAAAATTCAAGCTAAATTTAAATTTTTTGGTAAAACTTCGGGTTCTCACGGACTCAAACCTAATACACGTCAAACCCTTTTAAGAAGTTTTGAGTGAGAAATTTAATTAAAAATTGCCCTGGTCACGATGTTGGAACTTGCCAGACTGATAACTGGAAATAGAAAACATTTCAACAGACCGAAGCGAAATAAATATCGGGAAAGCTACTGAAAAAAACTTTCCAGATACGATTTGGAGAAGAAAATAGCTATGGGTACATTGTGCCCTATAAAACCTAAAACTCATCAATCATAGATAGTTGAAAGAAATGATTTAAGAAATGCGAAATAGTATATAACTATCGATTTATTTCATCCATTTAAAACCTTTGTTCCTGCAATTAATGTACTATCTTCATAAAATGGCTCTTTTTCTATTTTCAACATTCGAAAAAAAATTCTAACAATTGATGCTCCTTTCTTCGCTCAATTTAAGTGCATCTTCCAGATTTTCTTTAAGTTTGTTTAGGGGTGCAGCGAGAGTGTGTTGGTGGGTGGCTCCCGTCCACTCTTTTCAAGAGTCGGAAAATCAAGGAAGCTACATTTAGTAATTTGAGCAACTAAAAAAAGAACAATGGTTATGACGTTTTTTACTCAGCCTAATTTTTGTGAGCGTTTTTGTAGTTTTTATTGTTTTTTACTGACTTTACCGCCTTTATCCTCCTATTACTCGGGTAATTCATAATCAATACAAAAAAAAAGTATACATAATGTGGTCAACACTTCTCTTAATATTTTAAGCTATCCATCAGTTTTCTGCTTCATCTAAAAGCTGAGCTACAGACCAAAATCTAACATAATAAGACTAAATTTAAATTTATTCTAAAATCGAAAGAAATTAACAACGATTGTTCCCGATCGATGTTCTGCTTTAGGGTGGTGGTGGGCGCACATCGAAAGCACATTACCTTCAACCAATACTGTGTGTCGTTTTCTCTGTTGTATGTGCATTGATTTAATACGCTCGAATAAACACCACTTCGAACCGCATTGAAATATTCAACACACATACGTTCATTCCTGTTTATAAAACGAATTGAAAATTCGTAACCGCGCTCTCATCATTCTTTCATAAGCGGGCAGGTATTAGTTGTATATTTAAAATGTGGGATTGCAAACGAGATATTTGGAAAGACAAAGAAATAAGAACAATGTAAGTTAATACCAAAAATATTTTCATGCTAAGCAAGCAAAACAAATAAACAACTCATAGACGCAAGCTCTCCCACGAAATCTGTCGCAACAGCAAATAGCTTAATGTGAAATCAGAAACACGATGATTAATTTTACACCTGCAACGCAGGTGCTGGGAACGAAAAGAAGCTGACCGATGCAGATTCACGTTCGTGGTTGATGAGGTGAGGTTTGATTTTATTTAAATTTCTAAGTAAATTTAGTCGAAGTTAAATAAAGTGGAGCAAAAGCTCTAAGAAAAGAATATTTTTTTTAAATGAAAATTTAATTTTAATTTAATTGGCGACCGAGCCAACAGGAAAAAAAAGAAAACACAACTAATACTCGTAAAGTTTCCGGATAAAAAGCCCTTAAATAGTGTTACCCCGCGAGGTCACCAAATAAAATAATTCGATCGATTCGAAAATTTCTTGTGGTCCCACGGTATTTTTGTCTCAGTGAAACTTAGGGCCCCGGAGTAGCCCTACAGTGCTTACATAAGTGTAGCAGGAGAAAACGGAAGCTTGTACGAACTAGCCGCACCGACCAGACCACCCTGCAAAGCAACCCAGACCCCCGGAGATAGAATGGAGATTGTATTATTGTAAGTTAGATTAAGAAATTGAAAATTTGTAACACCCTCCCTCGAGAACTCAAGATCCAAATGCTTCTTACCAATCCACCAGTTCCAACGTTGATGTGGAAGAAGTAAGAGCTTCCCCACAGTTAAAATTACTAGTGAATTCACTATTAAATCGTATCTTAGATGGGAAAACAGTTAATTGAAAACGTTCTAAATCCTAATGCCCAGCATTTTTCTGGCGTCGAGCAAACCATTGCTCCCGATCATAGAAACCAAATCGATGATTTGGAAAGAATTCCTGATATTGTTCGATGCTTGCGTAATTTTTCTGGAGACGCTTCTGAATTTTCTTCCTGGAAGAAAAGTGTAGAGTGTGTCCTCAGAATTTACGAACACATAAAAGGAACACGGAAGTACGACGGGAACCACAGATTCAAAGGCCACGTCCACTGTTTCAAAAAAGACCATTTAACATTACTCCGAGACAGTATGAACCAACACCTTTTAGGACATATGCAAATCAACAGACTTCTTTACCCCAACCTCACGTTTCGTGTGGCCAGCAGCCCATGTATCAAACCCCAACTTTTCCATTTCACAGTCCGAACTACTGCCCATATCTCAACCAACAAAGAAATCGATTTCCCAACCAACTAGCTATAAAAGCAGAAGCCGCAACACAATAGCACAGCCGTCAGCATCAGCCAACCGAAATTAATAAAGCAACACTTTATAATCAAAAAGTCTCACAAAAATCAAAGCAGCATAATTTCCATATCAACCCAGAGGTAGAGAATACTGGAAATGATATCGTTTCCGAGCAATACACTTCAAATGAACTGCAAACAAATGAACAATTATATGAACAAGCCTACGAAGAGCATGCACGGAATAACTTTTCAGAAATTAATTATCAATTACGTCCAACAATTGACTCAATGTATCTAAACCCTTCCGAGCAGTTACTGGAACACAGTGACATACATTTTTTAGGTTAGCGGATTCTTCGCTACTCTATTTTGAATGTAAATTAAGTAGTGGAAAAAATTTTATACTACGAAAGTAGTTGGCGAAATAAGGACCTCTTCCGATGGCCCCGTTTATACTTGATACTACCCTTTTCCGATGTCCCTAAAGTCGGAAGTCGAGAAGCAAGTAACGAAGTTACTTGAGGATGGTATAATCATACCATCACGCTCTGCGTACAATTCACCAGTGTGGATTGTACCGAAAAAACCGGACTCCACTGGCGCTAAGCAATACAGGATGGTAATCGATTATAGGAAGCTAAATTCTATCACTATTGCTGATCGTTACCCCATTCCTGATATAAGTGAAGTTATTGCACAGTTAAGAAGAAATAAATTCTTCACGTTCGGGTTGAAGAACACGCCATCTTCAGCGCGCCCTTGATGACATACTCCGTGAACATATTGGCAAATGGTGCTACGTCTATACAGACGACATTATTATTTTCAGCAATGACGAAATGCAGCACGCTGCTCATATTGTGCAAATTTTCAATACCTTAAACAACGCCAATATGAAAGTCCAGATAAATGCAATTTTTTTAATTCGCTAGTCGAATTCCTTGGCTTCTTATTTCCTCTGATGGTATTAAAACCAACCCCGCCAAGGTAGACTCCATCCTTAATTTTGCAGTCCCAAAAACCCGGCGGTTCGTTAAAAATTATGCAAAGCTTGCTAAGCCTTTGACGTCCTTGCTAAGAGGAGAAGAAGGTCGCATATCAAAGACTATGTCCTCAAAAATTACAACAGATCTTAATGAGATAAAATATAAACCCGGCAAGACAAATGTGGTAGCAGATGATTTATCAAGAGACTCAAATCTATCCAATATTAATTCCCTAACAACTACTCAACACAACAGCGATAGTTCTTCTCACAATTTAGTACAGACTGTAGAAGCTCCCATCAATAACTTTAAGAATCAAATATTTTTCCAGATAAATCGGACCCCCAACCAAACCTTCTAAATTGTGTTTCCAACGTTTCACCGCCATGTAGTTACGGAACCATAGACTAACTATAACTAGATATCAAACTTTCCAGATATTGGAAAATCAAAACCGGTTTTCTTCTGAAAGTCCCTATCCGTGTGAACCTGTCCGTGAATACGTGAGAATTGTCAACAATGTCAAAATTCGAAAAGTTTTACGAGTGACGTCACCCATATAAAAATGACGCGGTGAATTTCGATTTTGACATTTCTCATATTTACAAATCTAATTTCGTGTAAGTTGCAAAAAAATTTTATGTTGAACAATAATTTTGTTTATTATATTTTCTAGGACAACAAAAGAAGAAAAATTTACACATTTGGAGCAAGTAGAAAACATATTCCACAGAATACTGCGGCCACGAACAGATTGCCTTGGATTGGAGGTGGCAAAAGCAGTTGGAAAAGTTTGTTTACATTTTCTTGTGAGTAACTACAAACATTTTAATTTCAAAATAATTTATTTTACTTCTTTTTTACAGTAACAACAATGAATCTAAATGCACCATTCAAGAGCTTTAAGAAATGTGGATGAGTGATCTAACTAATTACATGTAAGTAAAAAGAATACATTTTCGTATAGCAATACATATAATGCCTTTTTCCTTGCAGATCCAACATTTGAAGTGCAATGGTTTCAAGAAAAGCGTTCCCAGTGTGGAACCATCGTGAGCTGATCAAATAAATGTGAGTAAAAAGAATACATTTTCGTATAGCTATACATATAGTGCCTTTTTCCTTGCAGATACAACATTTGAAGTGCAATGGTTTCAAGAAAAGCGTTCCCAGTGTGGAACCATCGTGAGCTGATCAAATAAATGTGAGTAAAAAGAATACATTTTCGTATAGCTATACATATAGTGCCTTTTTCCTTGCAGATACAACATTTGAAGTGCAATGACATTTGTTCATTTCACCACGGTGTGGGTAAGTTTTTCGCTTCACCATGAATGTTTTCATCAGGAGAGCATGTTCCGAAAAAATGTAAATTACAATTCATGAATAAATTGGATTATTCGATTAAATGGAAAATATTGTATTAACTTTTCATACGAAGTAATAAATAATAATTAATGATTATTTGTTTTTATTTGTGAATATAGAACAATAAATAGAAAATTAGTGCTTTATAGGTCCATTTAGTACGACAGCGAATTGACCAATTATTTTTTGAAAAAATATGGATGTGACTGGACAATTTAGCTCATATTTAATGCTTTTGTATTACTAATTCCATTACTAACGCAACATTTCCATATACTTTGCTCAATTTTTGCATCAAAAAATTTCCGAGAAGAAGAAAATCGATGTAAACACAACGCTGTACGTTTCACAAATATCACGTTGTAATTCTAAAATTTGGCTGGATTTTCGTGAATGTCAACGACATCAAATCGGAGTATAAATCTTATACCGTTAGAAAGAAACCTTTCGTCAGCGAAGCAAATAAAAAAAAAACAAAAGGACTTTGCTAATAAATAAAAAAACAAAGGATTTGTGTTCTAGGATTTCTTCAGAAGAGTCAAAATTTTGCATTTATGAATCAAATAGGCCTTCGAAAGCATGAAGACAACCAAATGAAACTTACAGTCCAAATACACAAGGCAAAAAGTAAAGCACGGAAATGGTTGTTGTGTAATATGGAGCTAAATATCCACTGTTGAGATCGGTAATTTAGTCACAGTAATTCAGAAAAAGAAGTATACTAAAATATTTAGAGCGAAAATTTGCTTCAAAGGACACAAACAATGCTTATTGCGAAACATTTTTTACTCCCAACAGGACAACGATTTCAAGCATAAGTCCATATCCACATAAAGTCCCTCACTTGCTAGTAACGCTACCACATAGCCCCGATCTTAACCCGTTCTCTTTGGAACGCCTTTGGAATCATTAAATGATGAGGTTACGAAAACATGTCATCACATCGAAGCCTCAGTTAAAAATTTTAATTTTTAGCGGAATGGCAAGAAATAATATGTGAATATATGGAAAAGTTGACGCATTCTATGCCAGACCGGCTTAAAGATGTTAACAGCATTAAAGAATACTCAACAAAGTAGTAGCAAAATCTGTTGAAAACAATTATAAACAAAAATTCCCTTCGACAAAACCAAATTAAGTTGGGATATCATTTCACATTGTTTGTCAAATTCTGGAAATTATTTTTAAAAAATAAACAATTAAAACACCACCACTTTTGTACTTTATAATGTGTGAAAAAAAAAGATTCTCGAAATATTTTGGAAAAGCTTTAAATTCAAATAGAAAAACAAATATTTTCCTTAAAAAACTAAAAAATGATCAAAAATGTTAATTGTACTTATCAGTATTATTTAATTAATTTATTTACTCAACACATTCAAACTAAAAGAACAGCAAGGAAATTGATTTTAAAAGTTGCCATTAATTAATAATCCTTTTCATTGATGTCCAGAGTACAGAGTTTGTGCCTAAACATAAAAAATGCTTATACAATTGACTCTCAATACAAGCTTAAGCTTGATTTCAGAATTGTAATAGTTTCAATTCATTTATATCTTCAAATGAAACTTTCAAAATATAATCCTTAGGTCCTTTTTTAATTTTATTCTGAAACGATCCCCTTTTTGTTCAATTGAAACAAAAAAAAGGGTTTTTTTTTTAAATATATTCTATTATCTTCACTTTTTCACCACGTTGAATTAAATATTCACCAGCGAAAAATATTTTTCCTTTTATTTTTGCCTTTATTATATATACTTAGCGAACATTACGTGAAATTTGTTGTCATTTTAGCCATTCTGACAGGTTATAGAGATTGAGAATGTGTTGGTGATTCACTTACAGTGTGTCTGTGCGAAAGTTAAACGTTTGCAAAAGTATTAGTAGAGTTTGATATCTAGTTATAGTTAGTCTATGTACGGAACCCAACTTCACTGAAGCTAAGCTCAAGGAAATCCTTAAAAAAATCTTAAATCCATCCGTATTAAATGTCATCAAAGCCGACGAAAAGATAATGGGCATGATACAACGCATCTACCCTTCTGAATTTAGCAATTACAAAATTCGATTTACCCGATTGCAGGTCAAAGACATAACTAGTGGTGAAGAACAAGAGGAAATTATAATAAAAACCCACAAACGAGCTGACCGCAATGAACGAGAAAACAAAGTCCAAATTATAGAAAACTATTACTTCCCTGGTATGTCGGCGAAACTTAAAAGAATAATAAAACAATGCGCAGTCTGTAATGAAAATAAATATGACAGACACCCCAGTAAGCCTGAGATACAGGCAACTCCAATACCAAAATATCCTGGCCAATTAGTTCATTTGGATATATTTTCTACAGAGGGAAAGTTAGTACTTACGTCAATTGATAAATTTTCTATATACGCTCAAGTTAGAATGATCAACTCGAAGGCAGCGGAAGACATTCGTCAGCCCTTAAGGGTACAACCCATCCGATGTATCCCTACCTATCCCATGGAATCCTACAAGTAAAGATTCACCTAAACAGGCTGTTTCCCAAAACACCAACCAAAAGATCACCAGATTTCCTGGCCGCTGTCTGAAAATGGATCACTGGTTCGCCAGATAGACAAGATTTTGAGATAGTACAAGCCAAAATAAATAACGTAGTTACCAACAATAATGATCAAGTAATTATTAATAAACTACTAATTTTCATTTTCATTTCATTTTCATTTATTTATTCGAATCTTTTACAATGGGCTACAAAGCCTATAACAATTTGTAAAAGTTAATTAATTAAAGATTTGATTAAAAATTAAGTTAAGTTAAATACAGTCATTTTAAATAAACAAGCAAGATAATCCAGTATTATTATCATATTTTACTTTTAAAAAAGAGAAAAAAAAAACAAAAAAGGGAAAAGAATATTTTTTATTAATTTATTAATATATCAATCTAATGCCAAGTGTCTGAATAAAACCTTCTCAAACTGTGTGGTGCCGCGAAGTCTTCTGATGAAAATAGGTTAATTGTTCCATTTTTTTTTTTTTTTTTATAATTTACGCGCGCCTAAGGGGTTGATACCCTTTTACTGTTGCCAGGGCGCGGGCGGAAAGATAGAAGGAGGAGAAAGGAAAATTGTTTTTGTAGTGGTTTGAAACTCAGGTGTGTTTGGTTTCTATGTTTGCTCTCCAGGGGTGGGAGTCCGAATAGGACGGAAAGTTTTTTCTTCACTCAGAGTGATTCGAGATATAATTCCCAGTATTTTTTTCATTGCTTGAAACTCTTATAACAGCCAAATTTACGTGTCAGTGTTATGCCTTCACACGCAGAATTTTTTTGTCTAAGTTCCAATTATACAATGAAAAACTGATTTTGCCATGGGCAGGATTCGAACCTGGACCCTCCGAGTGAGAAGCGTTTGCTACTACCACTACACCACGGCCACCCCTTGCCTTGTGACATAAACAAGAAATTGACGCTCTGAGTTTCTGCAAGTAAATCTTGGTTGCAATAACTTAAAAGAGCGAGAAGAATTTGCGAACGTTATATTTTCAAAAAGACAACTTGGTTCTTTATTTATTATTATGTTACTCAAAGTTCTTAGGGATACATATTTCAGATATGTGTAAAGGTTACAGCCAAGAATTTTATTTGAGTAATGAGATACATGATCAAATCGATGGAGATTATATACATAACGAGTGATATTATTGAACGCAACTGACAGTAATCTTTTAAATTCTGAGCTATGGGTGATAAAGATTTGACATCCATAGGTTATTACAGGAAGGATCAGTGTTTTTGCTAGTCTAAGACGAATATGTTAAGGGGTAAAATGGTTTTTTACTGCCTAGTGATCCATATACATATTTTAGCGATAATCATTTGTATGTGATCTTCCCAAGTTAAAGTAGAATTGAAAAGTATACCTAAATTTTTAGTCTTATCAACATACTCAAGTTGTTCGTTTCCAAGATACAATTCAAGAAAGTAGTTATGATCAAGTTTGTTCTTATAAATTACTAATCATTTTGACTTTCTTGGATTAAGGTGTAAATTGTTTGCATCGGACCAAGTAAGGATTCTGCTTAGATCGGAGTTTAGTTTATGAGCTCCATCTTCGATTATTCCAAGCTAGCAGCGAAGTCGAACTTGGGCATAGATGAGTATAAGAGTACCGAAAGGAGATCATTAATAAATATTGTGAATAACAGTGATCCAAGAATTGATCCC
>CASBSA010000102.1:0-35785 GCA_949129095.1 Volucella bombylans
AAGTGCTGTAAATATAAATTTATTAAATATAGCAGCAGTTTTTGAATTAGATAAAGGAAACCAAAACCTTAAAAAGAAATACTCGGCATGGTGTCTACTACGCAGGGAAGAAGAAGGTAAATATTTGCGGGAAATAATAACTATATGCATGCGCATCTAGATCAAAGAATATTATTTGGCATTGCAGGTTTTAGTCACAAATTAGCGAAAGAAATTCACTGCGAAAAACACCAAATTATTTAAGAACATTTAAAGAATGACCCCTGCATATATTCCAGAAAATACTGGAATATGTAAGACCATATATATTCATAATCGAAAAGACACCAAATTCAGAAATTGTATTGGGCCGGCAGAACGTTTACAATTGACTTTGAGATATCTGGCGACTGGTAGGTCTATCTAAGTATACATATTTGGTCATGACTAAATAAGTTCCAATTCTAGGGAAACTCAATCATCACTTCGATTGCCCTTTCGAATTCAACAGTCAACAATATAAAAAATTCTAAAAGGAAGTATTCCAGCAATTTATTTTGCCCTGAATGAAGAGTTCTTAAAATTTCCTCAATGTAAAAACGATTGGCGTATTATTGCGACCGATTTCTGTGAAATGTTGGGATTTCCACATTGCATTGGGGCTATAGACGGTGAGATTTTAAACAGTGATTTGTTGTAAAGTAGACTTGTAAAATTTATTGATTGCACAAAAGCACTGCAGGATAAGACCCATGAATAAAGCTGGATCAAAATATTTCAACTCCAAGGGAAATCATTCCTTCATTTTAATGGCTATTGCCGCTTCGTGTATGTAGATGTTGGAGTTAATGGACGTATTGGTGATGCAGGAGTATGGCTTCGTTCTGACCTATTTGAAAAAAGTGAAGTAAATATACCAACGGCATGTAATCTAACTTCAACGCATAACCTCTTCGCCATATACTTTTATTGCAGACGATGCCTTTGCATTAACGGACTACATGATGAAACCATATTCTAAAAAAATTTAACAGTTGACTAAAGACGATTTAAATACATGTTGTCTAGAAACCGCCGCGCCGCGTCGTAGAAAAATGCTTTCGGGATATTAGCAAACAGGTTCCAAGTGATATTTGCTCCTATTTATCGCGCTCCTAGAGAAGCGATTCAAGTTGTGTTAGCTTGCGTTTGCCTACATAACTTTTTAAGAACCGAAAATATGGAAAGCAGAATATGTTTCGATCAAATACCACACGAAGATATTGTGGAGATAATTAATCAAAACTATATCAATATTGCACCTGAAAGGAGAAGAGCCTGAAAAAAGCGCAGAGAACATAAGAAAAACTTTGGAGAATTATTTTAAAGTATTTAAACGCATTTATTGAAACTTTATAAAGTAAATAAATAATATGTACATAAGTAAATGTTTCATTCGTTCACTTTAAAGATCCATAATTATAGAAAAAAAATTGTTTCTTCGCAGTTATTTGCAGGTCATGTGGTAATATGTCTTTTTATGTTGAAATATAAATTCCAAAAGCAGAATTTTCTGAAGTTTTTGCTTGCAGTTTAGTTTTGCTTGGTATTGCTTGCGTTAACGCTTTGGATGCTTCGAGGAGCGTAGTTGCAACAATTGGTTGGGTATATTTTTCAATTTCCTTGGCTTCTTCTTAACATGCTCTAAGACTGAGGAAATACTAACTGCTGACGGTATATTTCGAATTTCATTGGAAAGTGTTTTAAAGAAGAAGAAAGAGTAAAATTGGGTGATTGAGTTGAATCTGTCTGATTTTCTACTTGCACCAATGAAATTTCGTTGGATGTCTCCATAACATCTTCAACAATTTTTTCATTTTGAAAAGAGTTTGGGGATATTGGTGTGGAAGTTGAATAATGCGCTTTACTTTTTAAAAACTCTGTAATTGCTGTTTGGTTTTAATACTGCTTTCTGGAAAATATTCTGCTACATCAGAAAAATTTTCTTCACTACACAAAACCTGAAAATATTAAAAGTTAGAAATAAATCGGAATAAGGTTGTTATGTATGTTATATTAATTTACATTTAAACTCCTTTTGTTAAATCTGCTAACGGATGGTGTAGGATCTGCTATAGAGTGTTTAGTTTTGACTTAAATTTCCAACTGCTTTGAATATTTTTCTATTTCTTCAACACTGGCTCCACTTTTTTTGTGCTTTGTAGACTTATTGATTTTCTTTACTGAAATAGGATTTCAAATTGTTCCACTTTTTTTACTAGTTCTCCTAAAATAAGAAAGTTTGAATTTATTTATAAACATTTATTATAAGAATATAAAATGTTAACATATGTAAAAGGTGCCACTGTTGGGTTGAACTCTCTATTCATGTCTTCTACGGATTGAAGCCAAAACTGTTGTTTTTTTTAATTTATTTTTGTAAAATACGTTTTTGAAATTTCATATATATTCAGTTTTATGTACTTTTTTTCTCAACTAAATTTTTGCCATTTTTCTGTCCTGCTGTCTAGATTTATTTGAAAACCAATTATGACAGTTTATGATGTGCTGTGCAAAATAATTGCTTTCCTTTTCTTAAAAAAAATTGGTCGTCTCTTTTCTGCAAAGCTGACATCTAAACGTTATTTAATGTATTAAAAATACGGAAAAAATGTAGTGTCATACAAGCTTAACTAATGGATCCGAAACTTTGTCATCAACTGAATCCTGTTTTCTTCTTCTCGTTCGATTTTTGAATATATGTCGAGCAGGCATCTGTTGGGGCTTAGATCCCAGAAAAAAACTTAATTTAGCTCTGTATGAAGCTTTTCCACATTTTAATAATGGA
Source organism: Volucella bombylans (assembly GCA_949129095.1). NCBI lineage: Eukaryota > Metazoa > Arthropoda > Insecta > Diptera > Syrphidae > Volucella > Volucella bombylans. The sequence goes on from CASBSA010000102.1 coordinate 2,807, forward strand.
AAGATCGCCAGGTTGGTATTGTCGTTTTGTAATCCGACAATAATGCACTTCCAGAGCATTAAATTTTTTAATAAAATTAATAATCAATTTCTCTTATCTTAAAGCTTTTTTGGTCACCACCACGTTTCTCTGATGGAACTGATCCTGTTTTAAAATGGTTATTACAAATATTTCATACTCGACTGGCTGTAACTCTAATCACATTCAAAATGTCTTCTGACAAATTTTAATTGTGTGCTTTTGTTTTGACAGTATAACTTACACAAAATTGATTCATTTGCCCATTCTCCGGATTCCCGGTCAGTACTGCCAGGCTTTTGAATGTTCTAGTAGCTTAAAACAAATGCATCCTGGGCGACTTTTGACGAAATTGTATAAAATCCATTTGAAAAATATAATGCATCTGCTGTTGTCAATATTCTGCATTTATAAGAAACACCTCTATGGTTTCATGTAAGCATAGTTGGCAATTGTTTTCTTTTGTACCTATTTAGTGAGGAAAAATTATATTACAAATATACTTCATTTTGCCATAAAAGATTTACTTACTGCTCTACTGTAGCTAGCTGACGCTTTCTATTAGCAATTTTTGTCTTTTTTTGCGTGGATATGTAGTAAGAACAGGTGACTCGATTGATTCCATGTTCACTCTTTATAAAATTGCATCCACTCTTTATAACACAATAGATCGAACTAAAAATAATATGAAATTCATGCATAATTGTTCGACAGTAATCGATTTTGGCGCCAAAATTTGGAATACATTTGTTTTTGCTTCAAACAACAAAACAACAATTTTTGAATTTACTTTGGAATAGAGCTACTTTAATTATAAAGTGGAATAGAGTTGTTTCGATTCAAAAGAGCCTAAGGAATACGTTGTTTTTGATTCTAACCCTCATATTCAGATCAAAATATCTCTGAAATAAGTACACTTTTGAAAGTTTCAATTACAGTGAAGTTTTGATTTTAAAAAAATTAAGTACACTGCATTATTAACTCGATTTTTTCGAAAAGTGGAATACGTTGTTTTTGATTGTAGGAGACACAATTATTGTATATGGTTATACAAGATTATGTGAAGATAGGAATAGAATGACATACATCACAATCCATTAACTCAATTGGTATACGGACGAATCACATGACCAACCATCAAACACAATCCGTACTGACATTAGTAAAAGAATTCCCCAACCTATTTGAAGCACCGGACGATAAGTTGACCTATACCACAGCCGTTAAAGGAGACATCCGAACTACTTCAAACTCCCCCGATTTATACTAAATACTATTTTTACCACATATCCTTAAAATATGAGGTGGAAAAGCAAATCCAAAAAGTTCTTAAATGACAATATAATTCCCTGGTATGGATCGTACCTAAAAAAGCGGACGCCTGCGACGAAAAAATGCAATACATCGGCTATGATATGCCGAAAATAAACGAAGTGCTCGCACAATTGGATAAAAGCTATTTCTTCAACGTTATCGATTTAGAAACCGACTTTCATCTGATCGTGCTCAAGAATCTGATATAAAAAAAACTGCCTTTTCGGTGAATAATGGCAAGTATGTGTTCACGAGATTGTATTCAAGTTCACGAGTTCACATCCGGACGGAAGAATGCCCCTCCAATCTCCAAAAGAGGCCTTCATGATATTCTAAGAGAACATATTGTAATTGTTGAGCCGAGGATGATAGAAAACACGTCATTACCCAGTCAGTTGTGTATCAAGAAGAATGTATTTATTGACAAATAAAGAATGACAAGATATGTATCATTTATTTTATATATATGTTTTTAGCTTACAATGAAGTTAGATGTAATAGCCATAGATAGAAAGGAATACAGTGGTGAGTGAAATTGTTAATACAGCTTTAACAGTAATGTCTGTTCCTATATCCCTATTGTTGCTGTACAAAGCGCAACACGCTAAAAGAATGTGGCCAGGTCGCCGCAATTAGTTGAAGCAAAGATCAGAGTTAAGCTAAGATTAAATTTTATCTTTAACAACCGGAGTATTTATACTTCAATCGTCAACTTCAAATGTTTACAAAATAGTTACACATTCATTCATAAATAGTTCTATTTGCTTACTATGCTAATTTTAGGTTCACCACTGGCTTAGTGTGTAGAGCAATGATGCTATAGGATTTCTATTACGTGAATCACTCCCGGCGTCGAGAGCATGCTATGACACTTGCAAACAGTAACTGGGGCAATTCATTATGATGAGTTTTAACATAATTATCTCATGCTTGCATAGTTACACTACAAAAAAGATAATTATTTATGTTTCTTAAAATGTAAATAAATATTAGCTTGCCCATATGTTTCTTATCGGTTATATCTAGACTTAGTCAGATTTTTGTTGTGTATAACATATTCCTTAGTATCTACTAAAATTCAACTATTCTTTGTGATATTATTTTATATGGTCGTTTAAATGGTTTGTCAAGTTTTTTTACTTTGAACTGTTAACTACACATAATCACCTATCTTAAAGTTTGACTTGTTCATCTTTTCTTGTGCTTGTTGATTCGCATATCTTAATTTACATATCAGTTCATTCAGCTAATTATCCAAATTATATATTTTTTCTTGATTAGTTAAAATTTGACATGGTAATGAGCTTAATTTCCCAAAAATTAGTTCAAATGGAGATAGTCGAAGATCCCGCAGCAATTTTTAGGTGTGAGAGGTAACCAAAAAATACCAGATGAGTTGAAAGCTGGTGTAAGCATTATGTTAAAAACAAAAGTCTTGCAGGAAATGGTCGCGGCTTTAGTGAGTAATAGTGTGCTGAAAACTAATTTTTTTCCAAAATTGAGATAATTGATATAACCAATGAATGCTAATTTCATTGTATGGTGTATTTCTGTTTGATCACAGAAATGTTGGTCCAAGACGTTTCGAGTGTGGCAACGCTGTTGCCAGATAGTTTTAAAATTAAAAAAAAAAATGTTTTCTTAATATATGACATATCCAAGTATTAATCGATACTAAAGGTAGGAAAGCAATGCCTCATAAAAGATATGAAGGTCCAAGACCATTTGAACGTGGCATACACTCTGCCAGACTGTTTTGAAATTCTAAAAATATCAATTTTTGAAATAATTGTTATAACCGAAATCGGAGTATACCATAACATTAATAATACTCCCCCGATTACAAATTGGTGGGTCCAAGACCATTTGAACGTGGCATACTCTCTCCCAGACTGTTTCGAAATTCTAAAAATATCAATTTTTGAAATAATTGTTATAACCAAAATTGGAGTATACCATAACATTAATAATACTCCCCTGATTACAAATTGGTGGGTCCAAGACCATTTGAACGTGGCATACTCTCTCCCAGACTGTTTCGAAATTCTTAAAATATCAATTTTCGAAATAATTGTTATAACCAAAATTGGAGTATACCATAACAATAATAATACTCCCCTGATTACAAATTGGTGGGTCCAAGACCATTTGAACGTGGATTACGCTCTCCCAGATCATTTTAAGATTCTGAAAAAATTTGGTTTTCGAAATACGTACAACCAATCTTTATATTATCATTTTTGAAATAACGCGACCATATTACCAAATAAAAAATACACCAAAATATAGGCTAAAGACACCTAAATGCGTATCGGTAAGTCAAAGATGATTCGGGCCGGCTTTCCCAACAACAGACCAGCCTAAAAGTTTCCAACCAAAAAAAAAAAAAATATTTGTTATCTACAATACGAAAAGTCCGTATAATAGGAAACACTAAATAATTGGGAAAATGGGCTGCTCACAGAAACTTTATCAGCAAACCGGAAGGAAATGTAACTATATCAAAACCGAGGCAGCGAAGGGAGGGTTGTATTAAAATGCATATTTATGACTACAATCGAAGACAAATATCAGCTACGGCGAATTGTGTTACTCTGTTCACTCGCTTCCGTGATAGCAGCTGGTAATGAGCTTGCTTTGGTCGGGTTACCTGGGAAGTGATTCTCCAAACAAAGACAGTCCTGCTTTAGACTCAGTAGACCATATTTGCCGTCAGATCTTCTAAGTGCTTGCCTCTTTTGCGAAGTCTAACGAGCCAACTGGCTTTATCCAGTATTTCGATCTTGTCGCAAAAGTATGAATAGCAATTCTAAGATGCTGATAGGGACCTCGATTTAGTGATCTCGATAAAAGCTTTGTGTACGCCCATAGCAACCAGTCCTTGTTTGCACGATTCTCCCCGTGAGAGAAGATTTTCGACTTTTCACGCGTGTGGGTATGATAAAATACTCGTTGTGTCAGCAGAATACGTACTGAATCACTTCATCTTTTCCGAGGAAGATAGACCGTAATTTTAAGCAGATTTTGGAAGTTAAGCATGATTTCCGAAAAGATTAGATATAGTTCGTAAGTTGGGTTGCTTACACAGTTCGATCCGGGAATGATTTTAGTCAGTTTAGTTAGGACAACATTTTTTATTCAATTTTCAACACAGTACACTGCCCTCTATCTACAAATTTTTGACCGGTTCGTTAAGCCTCTGGAAAGCCGTCGAAAAGTCTTTTCTCTGAAGGAGTATTTCACTGAATAGCCATCCGTAATCAAATCGCTCACCTTTCATAGCAGTGTTCAGCTAGAGGAATAGAAAAAAGTCGGTTGGGGTCTAGATTCGGCGTACATGATAGAAATTGATAGCAAAAATTGATTTGTTTTCCCAAAACTAGCTTACCATGAACGACGAATACGCAGGAGTTTTATCGTAAAGCAAGAACCAGTAGTCCTTGCGTTGCAATTCAGGGCGCACACGCCCATATCCATCTATATATACCTATAATTATAGGTATGTTAATATAAGTTATCACTTTCATCAGAAGAATCACAAGATGTACAAGTAAGCAGATCTCCCTCACTTTCAACAAGGCCGTCATCATTATTGACCAGCATTTGCTGCAGTGTATCCGGTGCTTCCTTGCCATCAAACCATTTAACTTGGAATAAATTTACTTACATGTTCCATAAGATCCTCTTACAGCCTTCGGGACAGCTGCGAAATTACTATAGCAGCCGGTATGATATCCGGTTAAAGCATCCACAGCATTTGGTAGAGCAATATCACTCCATTTAAACCCACAGATTTTTCTAGTATTTAGTATTTCAACACATTTTTCTAAAGTTTTTCTGTGAAACATACTCGTATCACTTTACCACTGTGTTTTGGGTTACCACTATAGCCAAGAATGCACTTTGCACTTAAATTTGAAGCACTCATTATTACACAGAGAAAACGAAAGTGTAACTAAGGAATCATCAGAATAAATTATGGACTTGCTTACATACTTGTCTACTTGTGATTTCATTAACTCATAACGGCAAGAACAGTAAAACGTATTTTTTTTTATATTTTGTTTGTGACGTGAGCTAATGTTGTCTACGTGTTTGGGAGTTTGGATTGATAAGAAAAATCAAAGACACATTTTTTCGCGAAGATGTAAATTTAAGATCAATCTCTCCCTGATAAGTTGGTCACAGTTGATTAATCTTATTATAATTATTATTATTATTTATTTCCATTCATGACTTCGTGAAAGATACGGATACTATTATACGGACTTTTCGTATTGTAGATAACAAATAGTTTTTTTTTTTTTTGTTTGGTTGGAAACTTTTAGGCTGGTCTGTTGTTGGGAAAGCCGGCCCGAATCATCTTTGACTTACCGATACGCATTTAGGTGTCTTTAGCCTATATTTTGGTGTATTTTTTATTTGGTAATTATGGTCGCGTTATTTCAAAAATGATAATATAAAGATTGGTTGTACGTATTTCGAAAACCAAATTTTTTCAGAATCTTAAAATGATCTGGGAGAGCGTAATCCACGTTCAAATGGTCTTGGACCCACCAATTTGTAATCAGGGGAGTATTATTATTGTTATGGTATACTCCAATTTTGGTTATAACAATTATTTCGAAAATTGATATTTTAAGAATTTCGAAACAGTCTGGGAGAGAGTATGCCACGTTCAAATGGTCTTGGACCCACCAATTTGTAATCAGGGGAGTATTATTAATGTTATGGTATACTCCAATTTTGGTTATAACAATTATTTCAAAAATTGATATTTTTAGAATTTCGAAACAGTCTGGGAGAGAGTATGCCACGTTCAAATGGTCTTGGACCTTCATATCTTTTATGAGGCATTGCTTTCCTACCTTTAGTATCGATTAATACTTGGTTATGTAATATATTAAGAAAAAAATTTTTTTTTTAATTTTAAAACGATCTGGCAACAGCGTTGCCACACTCGAAACGTCTTGGACCAACATTTCTGTGATCAAACAGAAATACACCATACAATGAAATTAGCATTCACTGGTTATATCAATTATCTCAATTTTGGAAAAAAATTAGTTTTCAGCACACTATTACTCACTAAAGCCGCGACCATTTCCTGCAAGACTTTTGTTTTTAACATAATGCTTACACCAGCTTTCAACTCATCTGGTTATTTTTTGGTTACCTCTCACACCTAAAAATTGCTGCGGGCTCTTGGTCTAAGAGTATCGAGAGCTACTATGTGGCATGGAACTTTACCAATAAGTGTAGTACGGCAACCATTATCCCAACAATCTTTATGTTTCTTACTATAGATGCTAACTTTTCATGTTGAAAAGGCGTCGACACTACTTCTTCTATTTTTAATAACGGGCAAATACTTTTCAGTGATTCATATGCGAATTGTGTCTCTTTATCTGTCTTTAGCCTCCATATTTTAGTATAAATTTTTCCACTATTGCCTTAGCAATACTGACTGCATCTTTCGTTTCTGCTGGAAATGCTTCCACAAATTTTGTTATTTCACACTATATAGTTAATATATTAATATATGTATATCGAAATCGGTTTGAAGGTCTCAGTGATCCCACAGTGTCTATTGAAATGGTCTCAAACGAGGTGCTTGGCGTATCTGTTATTACAAAGTTTTTTCTGGTGCAGTTTCGTAGTTATTAATTGATGTTTTTACCATTCTCTAAATTTGTATATCTCTATTTGCATTCTTGAAAGTGCATCTGCGTTGGTGTTAATTTTTCCTTGATTGAATATAATGTCAAAATCGTAGTCTATTAAATTGACACGTATTCTTGTTAATTTTGACGAAGGGTTCCGAATAAATAAGGTCTAAAGTAGTTTATACCCCAATAGATTGCTCGTAACTCTCTTTCTATTATCGGTTTATTTAATTCATGTGTGTTTAGCGATCTGCTTGCGTAAGCTATAGGCCTGTCTGTCCCAATTTCTCCCTGAGACAATACTCCTAAATCTAAATTTGGGGCGTCAGTAGTCAATATAAGGGGTTTCGAATATATGCAAAGTCTGGTGGTGTTATTAATTCGTTTTAGTGTGCACCACATTCGCCTGTCCAGATAAATAGCTGTTTCTTTTTCAGTAATTGATTTAATAGTATCGCAATGTCTGCGAAATCTTTGATAAACCTTCTATAGTAGTTACAATATGTCACAAATCTTCGTAATTCATCATTTTTTTTTGGTATGAGTTAAAATTTAATCACTTTATGTTTTGACGGATCAGTGTATATCTATTTTGGAGTAATCAGGTGACCTAGGTATCATACGTCAGGTTTTAAAAAGTTATATTTACCTGGATTCAATTTTAGATTATATTGTTCTGGTCTGACCAAAACTTTAATTGAATTATTGCTATGTTTTCCCAAATTATACCCGAATACTATTATACCATCTATATAGAGGAATGCTGAAGCTTGTAAGCCACTTAGCGCTATCGATAACATCCTTTGGAAGCTGCTTGTCGAGATTTTTAATCCAAACGTTAGTTTTTTGAAATGATAGTGACCGTCATTTGTTGAGAAAGCAGGCCTTGTTTTCCGATGTAATGGTATTTGGTGAAATGAACTCGTCATAGCCAACGTGGAGAAATACTTTGTATTTCCTAACCTATCTAGAACATCATCAACCCTAGTGAGTGGAACTTTATCATCTACCACCTTTCCGTTTAATGGCCTGAAATCTATTATACTACTAACCTGCATTTGGTCCTTTATGAACTAACAGATGGTTCTATTATATCAGTTTTTAATAATACTGGGACTTGATCCTTTATTTCCTGCAAATGCACGTTTGCCAATCTGTAGGTTTTTACGTAGACATGGTTGTTAACCGTCGTTGTAATATGTTGTTCATAGAAGTAGTTAATCGTCAGTGTTTCTCCTTCAATGTGAAATACTGATGAACGGATATTGTAAAATATCGTGTAAGCGGAGCGAGAGAAAAGAAAAAAAACGTGCACACACTTTGAGTGATAAAAAAGGAGTAAGTGTTTATTACAAATGCGTATATACTGAAATATGAAATACATAGGAACGTAAATGTAAAGCAGAGTGATACAAAGTGAACTGAAACAAAGTTATGTTATTTTTGAGACAATTTTCTTTTAACATTTCCCGAGAATGATTAATTTCTATAAGTATAATTCATTCTATTCAAATTAATCCATTCAAAAGAAACAAAAGAAAATCGAACAAATTCATAATCTTTCACATTTGACTTCAAAATCGTATAACTCATTTAATTTAGACCGATTAACTTATTGTTCAATTCAAGTTTACATTTTACTAAGGGTTTTGTCAAACAATCAACCAAATTTTCATTAGATTAATTTTCATTACTTCAATTAAACCTTTTTCAATTAGCTTTCTAATAAATTGTGTTTTTATTTCTATGTGCTTTATTCGGGGCGAATATGAACTATTTTCTATCCGCTGAATTGTACTTTTGTTATCGCAATGTATAGCGAAGACCTTGGGATTATTCGGGAACATTTCTGCTTCCAGCCGTCCCAAACACATTGACTCTCGAATCGTGGTTACAGCAGCCAACAACTCGGATTCAGTTGAAGATAGGGCGATAGTTGACTGACGTCTTGATGCCCAAGATATCGATGCTCCCTATATCGTGAACATATAGCCAGACGTTGGCCGCCTCTCATCTTCGTCGCCTGCCCAATCAGCATCTCAAAATGCTTGTATGTAACTAGCAGAATTTTTAAAAGTTAGTTTTTCATACAAAGCACCTTTTAAATAACGAAAAATACGCTACACTGCAATCCAATGAGATGGACCAGGATTAGATGTGTATCTACTTAACAGATTTACTGCATAACTAATATCGGGCCTTGTCGTTTGTGCTACAAATAGTATGCAACCAATAGCTTCCACATACTCGTACGACACACTTGACATCTTCTTCTTTTCTTCGTTTGAACTTGGACACATCTTGGACGATATTTTTTTATTTATATCGAGGGGAGTGCTCACGCGATTGCAATCGGCGATTCCAAATCGATTTAAAATATTTTGAATATATTGTGACTGGTCAATCGAAATAGTTTTTGCCGACCTGTAACGAGTAATTCGAACTCCCAATGTAGAAGACGCTTCGCCCAAATCCTTCATTTGGAAACTATCATAAAGCACCTGCTTTAAGTTCTTCTCCATGTATTTGTCGTTTGAGAAAATCAGCAAATCGTCCACATGGACCGCAACTAAAATCAACTGGCTTATATTTATTTTATGATACGCCCACTGATCTGCATCCGTTCGTACCAAACCAAACCTAATGAGCACTTCGTTTAATTTTTTGTTCCTCACACCATCAGAATATCCTTCTGGCTGAACGAAATAAATTTGTTCTTTGAGCTCTCCGTTTAAGAATGCCGTCACCGCATCCATTTAGCAAATATTTAAGCTATATTTTGCAGCCAAAGTGATCAAAAATCTAATAGAGCTATATCGTGTCACAGGCGCAAACGTTTCCTGATAATCGATGCCTTGCTTCTGCGAAAAACCCTTGCAAACCAGTCGTGCTTTATATTTTAAAACTTCCCCATGCTCATTAAATTTGATTTTAAAAAGCCATTTAGTTCGAATATCATTCTTACCACTCGGAAGTTGTACCAAATCCCACGTATTATTCTCCTGCAGTGACTTCAGATCAGCATCCATTGCCTCCTTCCACTGGTGTGAGTCAGCACGAGACATGGCATCAGCAACATTTTCAGGATCGGGAACATTTGCATAAGCAATCAAACCAGCTTGATCCAGTTTTCGACAAGCGATGCGCTCAGATCGTCTTACCTCAGTATCAGCAACAGCAGGTACCACATAAACAACAGAATCACCAAAAGGAACAACAGAATTTTCAACAGCAGTACAAGTTAAATCATCCTCCACCACTTCTTCATCATCCACTTCGGCCAAAGTTTCCGCATCGTTGACAGATAAGTTGTCAGTTTGATCAGTAGAATTATCAAAATTTTGTCACATTAACGTCAGCTTCAATAATGTGAAATTCGTGTTTATATGCATCACCCGAATTCACATTATCAGTTGAAAAGACGGAATTATTTTCATATTCGAAGAAAATAACATTTCGGCTGATGATGATATTCTTGTTTTTGTCACACAGTGTGTAGGCTTTTGATTCCTTTGAATATGCCAGCAACATGTATTCTGTAGATTTCGGATCCAGTTTCCGACGCTTTTCATGTGGAACATGCACCATAGCTTTGCATCCACAGACACGCACATTAGAAACATCTGGCTTAATACCCCCCTAAAGCTCCTCAGGCTATCATTTCATTTTTAATGCATTTTATTTTATTGATCTTAAATTTACTAAACTTACATGCTAACAGAAAAAATGCTAGTTTTTTTAGTTTTTAGTTTTAAATGCATTTTATTTACTTAATCATTAACTCTTACAAACTAACAAAAAATGCTTAAATGCTAGCATAAAATTACTTAACAATCTTATACTAACTTACTGGCCCCATACGGGCACTCTAAGCTACTCTAAATTCTTATATCTATATCTTTCGACTTAATTTACATTTTATTTAGAATGTCTATTTTGTATACTTAGGACTAAGAAAAAATTGTTAACAAAAACTTTGCCTATGAATGTAATTTTTTCTTTTTTATAAAAACTTAATATCTAACTTAAAATAAACCTTAGGCTACCCAATCCTACATACACAATACACACATGCACACACACATAAACACTATACACAATTATATACATATATTAGTATATACCTTTGTATACACTAATATATGTATATATTTCCTAAGTGCTAACCTAAACCTATGTAAGCTGGCCATCGTTATTCACAGAGCAAATAGATTATTCAGCTCTGCCTCATTAGTGAGGCTGGTCCGTAATTGACGGAAACGACGACGAAATATCTTCTCCATCATTCAACCACCAGAAATGCTGGTGCTGCCGAAGGACATCTTTCTTATCGCGATTACACACCGCCCTACTGAACCTGAGACGATCCACTCTGCCGTGTGCGACGTCTCTGTTGTAGTTGAGTCGCCTGTCCCCAGCTGTCCGAGCGACATGGAAGATTAACGGAACCGCTGGCCTATCCTGGATCAACCCTATCTGATCCAGGTAGAGGAATGCTTCCGGTGGAACGAAGCAGTCAGGGCGCACACTCTCGTGGTAAAGGTAATTGGGGTAGTAAGCCCCAGATATCAGGTTATTCGTCGAGGTCATTGCTCTTGCAATGTGCCTTAGGTTCGCCCTGTTGTAAAGGACCTCATTAGGATAAAATCTCTTGTACTGTGACTCTGGTCTTCTGTACAAGCGAAGAGAAGCCCTAAGGCAAGCCTTCTCAAACACCCGAATCTTTTCCATTAAGCTTGCTCGTACATTGAACCACACGGGACAACCAAATACCAGCATGGGCCTGATAAGGGTCATGTAGCAGATTACCCTCGCATAGAGTTGGCTGCTATAAAACAGTCTCTTTGTAAGGGCAAAAGCACCTTTAGCTCTGGCCAGAGCAGTAACTACATTTTTGGCAAAATACAGAAACTGATCTAGCCAGATTCCAAGGTATCTGACTACATTTCGACAGGCAAGAGGTTGTCCGTGTTGTCCAATGATAGAGAACTTTCGCCATTTTTTTCTGGTATCCCTAGAGGCTCCAGACAACGGCGTCCTAAAGAGAATGGTTTCCGACTTCTGAAAGTTGATTTTCAACTTCCAGTCATCGCAATATCGCCTAATTTGTTCGAAGCACGTTAATGACCTGGACTTTTGGACCTGTTCTGTACGCTATCAAGTCGTCTGCATACGCAATGCAATAGGGAAGTGAAACTATCAAATCGCTTGTGTAAATGTTGAATAGGATCGGTGAATTAACCTCACCTTGTTGAAGACCGTTTTTAATGTGAAATGTTCCAACAGAAGTCGCATCGCCATTTTTCACGGTGAACTGTCTGTTGGTGACCATACGAGTATTATGAAGAATATACAAAAGTGGTTTACTGATGCCCAGTCTGGTCAACCTGTAGAAAAAACCCTCTAACCATACGGTGTCGAAGGCCTTTTCGAAGTCAACCAGGCAGGCCCCAGTACACTAGTTTTTGCTTTTATTCCATTGGACATCTGACACCAACTTAGACGCGGCATGTATGACATCATGCCCCGCCTTAAAACCGAATTGATTATCCGGAACTATATTTTTGTTCTTATCCCACTGAGTCAAACCCCAATTGATTACCTTTTCGAACACCTTACTGATATTCGGAAGGAGACTTATCGATCGGAGTTTCGCCGGATTGGATGGATCTTTACCTCTTTTAGGGATGGGATGAACCACCGCAGTTTTCCAATGCTCTGGATAATGTGCATTGTTAAACAGGGTGGCGTAAATGTCTACCGCTTCTAGAGGGAGATATCGAAGCACAATTTTCAGTATTCTATCGATTCCCACTAATTTTTTACTTCTAATTGTGTCGAATATCTCATTGAGTTTTTCCTTTGGGATGAATGGGGGTAGGTCCCCTTCATTGGCGATGACATTATTTGCCATATTCTCGTCACTGGGTGAAACCCGAGCTCTCGAATCGCCAGTTCTCTATGTCACTTCGCAGGTAGAAATTATGCAGAAGGACTCGATTCTCCAGGTCGTAATTTGAACCAGTGACATCATTGGTTTTATACACTTCCTCAAAAGTCGCTCCGCAACCTTCTCCTGAGGATCTCCGATCACAAAGAAATTATCATCATCTGCGACTTCTCTGGGATCTATGCCTGCAGTAGTCAGTATTCGTTCGTTGTCCGTTGTTCGATGAATCTTGAGACACTTTAAGTCATTTAGATTTTTTCTCCGAAATATTTTATTTATTTGCGGGCACATATTCGGGTTGCTGGAATTTACAGCCCGAATTTTATTGTTTCAGTACAAACTTACAGATGCTCTGTAATTCTCTCTTATCAATATTTGGAGGTTTTTAATTGACGACGTCAGTGTCCTAAAGTCCATGTTATGTCTGTCAGTAAACTGCCTGTACAAGCTTTTGAGCCTTGACAGCAGTCTACTTTTGTGTCGGTGTAGTGCGTCAATGGTAGAATTGTGGAATAAGTCTTAAATAAGTCTGGAATTGTCTTCATACCGAGGTATTGTAATGTCCATCGTCTGTTTAGGTGTTTGGTCCGATTGATTTAGGTACCTGTCAAGCTCCTCGTCAGACAGATTGCTATTGGACGTTGGGTAGAGCGAATTCGAGGAGAGTTCTCTTGTCAAGCTTCTGGAGAAGCGTGTCCAGCGAGCCTTACTGTAATTGTAAGAATACTTAGGAACAATCTCGTCCAACTTCGCAATTTCGTTAGGAATCGTTGTTATTTCGGTACTCAAACTGCAACGGTCACTGTCGTACACGAATGTACGCAGACAGTTTAACGTTTGTAGATTACTCCCAGTTAGTTTTATCTGTATTTCGTACAGAAATAGGTCCAAACAAGAGCCGTATCTGGGAAACGACGGACTGTCCGTCGCCTTCAAACCAAGTCTATACATGACACTGTGCTGGGCCCACCAATTGACTAGTAGGTTCTCTCTAGTATTTGGTACATGATTTCCCTAATCTCTATGTTTGGCAATGAAAACCCGCCGGTTTTGGGACATCCCCGATAGTTAGCTTTGTGTCTCGAGTTCTTGCATAAAGCACATGTGAGTTGGCTTTTGTCTGAATCTTTGTCCTGCCCCAAAGCACATTCCTGAGAATTGTGGTTCTTCCACGCTTAAGGCATCGAGGATGAATTTGGCAGTTCGATGCGGCGTGGCCGAATCTATGGCAGCGAACACATTGTATAATGTTATCTCTGCTTTCTAATTTCTCCCAGTGAACAACCTGGTAATCCAGGACTTTAATACCCCTAAGACTATTCAGTTTGCTTTTGGGAGTGAGCTGAACTAGGAAGAATGGTAGTTTCCGCTTATCCCTTTTTGCTCTTGAAGTGGTAAAAAGTTTAGCCCCCACAAATTAGATCGTCGCACTCTTTCTCTTGAAGCAGATTTAAGAGTTCCTCGGGATTAGTGGACAGTTCCAACCCTTTCAATAAAACTGTTTTAAATTTATCACCTTTCGGTGTTTTAAATTTATCACCTTTCGGTGTGTACATGAAGTACTCCGTCGTCTCTTCCTTCAAAATGTTTTGAATTTTTTTGTAGCATCCACTGAATTGTAGTGGATGACGTGCCTGTCTAAGCCTAAACTTTTAATGCTAAAGTGCTTACCTATGGCCGACTTACACAAGTCCTTGGTGTCCTGGACCTGCATGTTGTAGGCGTTGATTGGAGGCACCTTTTCTTTTTTTGTTTTCTGCTGCAGTTGCTGTTGTTGTTTCTGCTGATGTTGCTGGTTTTGGTGACGTTTTTTTCTGATGCAGTTGTTGCTTTTGCACTTGTTGTGTTTGTGTTTGCTGCTGTTTCTGCACACTTCCTGCTGTTGCTGTTGGGAGCTTGCCTTAACTTCCTGCTCCCTTTGCCTTCGGACGATTTGCTTAGCTTTAACAGCAAGCACCTTTTTTGTACTTGCAGGATTATGCTATTAATAGAATTTAATTCATCGTCTTCGTCTTCCGACTCAGAAATTGTCAATGATGCAAAGCTGTTATTACTCCCTTTGTTATGTGTCACTCTATCAGAGACGTATGAGGATTCGTCTTCCGGCTCGTGACGTCCTTGTTTTTGCACTGCTATTGATGTCGCTGACCCCCCCCCCCCCACGCCAATTCCCTACTTAGCAGCATTTCGTTAGAGATGCATAGAGAGGGGCGTTTTGCTAAGTACGATGTTAGACTTTTTTTTCCGTTTAACCGATTTTTCTCTGACCACTGCTGTTGGGCGGCAAGGTTCAATAATACTTGTTGCTGTGCCGTCTACTAATCCCACAATGGGGATAACGGGAAGGTCTTTGCCACTCATCACTGTTTGTGTCCAAAATACTAATTTTATTATTTATTTTCAATTGATCTCAAGTTTGATTTTCCACTAATGTCTTAAATTAAAATTTCACAAACTGATTAAATACGTCTGACTTCTGTTTCAAAGGGAACATAAACACTTTTCTGTTGTAGTCGTCAACAAATGTCAGTAAGTACTTGCAACCACTCCAGGAACGAACAGACAACGGCCCGTAGACATCTGTATGTACCAATTCCAAAATTTTCCTCGCACGACTGCTAGTATGCGGGAAAGGCGATCGAGTGTGTTTACCCTTTACACACGCAAGGCACTTTGACGGTTGATTGTGTGAAAAAAAATTCATCTCCTTAACGGCGCACTTATTCTTCCGCAGATTCTCATCACATATATGGCCCATTCTACGATGTCAAATTTCTCTGTTCACCACTACACTGAATGCCCTCTGACACCAATACTATTGTTAATTTTACAATTCAACTAATACATGTTATTCAGTAAATTGACAGTGCCTATGAGTCTGTGATTTTTTAAAAATTTTCTCAAAACGCACTTTATTGCCATTTTTAATTAGTTGACTAACTGATAATAAGTTTGCATAGAGACTGAGCACGAACTGAACATTTTTAATTCTAGCATTCACCTTATTTCTACCATTTAGTAGAGGAATTTTAACTTCACCAACACTTTCGACTGTCATGTTTGCGTTATTTGCCGCTACGATTTCTTTGTGTGAGGGTTTCATTTGATGTTGCAAATACTTGTTGTCCATGGTCATGTGAGTTGAAGCTCCAGAGTTTACGTACTATGTATTCTGAGAATGTTTTTCTTCTGCTAGGAATATTGTATATAGGTACTCGGATTTTCTTCCTCTTTCTTACGTAGACAATTCTTTGCAAAGTACCCAACTTCACCACAGTTATGACAACGAAATTTGTTTTTGGTCTTATGTTTAGCGGATTTACTTACAAACGTTTCCGGAACTGTACAGCCACCATTGTATTGCATTTGTTTTAGCAACAACATTTTAACAGAGTCCGACGTGAGTTTAGACGACGAATTTTCAACTGGCTTTGACCAGGGGTTTGTAATCCTCTGGCGGACAGCTAACATTAAGGAGGCTTCAGTTTCATCGTCCATTCTAACTTTTATGGAAATCATGAGCATTTTATTTACATAGTCCTCCACATTTTCACATTCCGCAAGCTTTCACTGTACCAGCTGCTTCAAGAGTTCCACCTTTCTGCAAAGGCATGTGTCCTCAAAAGCACTCGTGAGGCTATCCCATGCATCCTTGGCCGTTACTGCGCTGGGATGTAGGAATAATTTTGAGATTCCAAAAGCAGGATCAACTCAGACTTCGCTTTCAGGTCCTTTTCCTTTTCAGCAGCTATAGCGTTTTCTGCAAGCTCCTTTTCAATGTGGCTCCATAATCCTTTTTTACACGGTAAGATTTTGCTGCGATTTTCCATAGGTCGTAGTTCTCCCATGAACATGGTAATTGGGTGAGTGGCCCATAACCTGATATTGTAAAATATAGTGGAAGCGGAGCGAGAGAAAAGAAAACAAACGTGCACACACTTTGAGTGATAAAAACGGAGTAAGTGTTTATTACAAATGTGTATATACTGAAATATGAAATACATAGGAACGTAAATGTAAAGCAGAGTGATACAAAGTGAACTGAAACAAAGTTATGTTATTTTTGACAATTTTCTTTCAACAAATACATCTCCACAAATGCTTAGAACTTTTTTTTCAACTTTTTCATCTAAACGGACGATTTTTATTTCATTACTCACATGCATGAACCTATTCACGTGTTCACGCTTGTAGTGACAAGATAAGATCTTGTACAATAGTTGCTTACAGGTTCTATGCCAATCATGACATTCTCTGTTATTTCTTCAGTATATCTTGTATTCATGATTTTAATGTATTTGATGCCTTTTGCTGGGACTATGGAGTTAGCTATAAATATAACTTTTTTATTTCATTACCAATGATGATACTGTATCTTTTGAATTATCTGTTCTCGTTGGTATCATAATTTTGTTTAGACTTTTCATGTTCATGTTCATCGGTAATATTATTTGTTCCTCTTCTAGATTAATCTCAAGTGCGTATCCTTCATAGTGTTTTTAACACTTGTATGCCATCAAAAAGTCACGTCCTAATATTCCATAGATTGAGAGATTCATTGAGTCATCAATAATGTGAAAAACATGTCTCATTACCTTATCTCCAACCACTTATCTAACTCAGGAATACCTTTCGAAAATATTGTTTTATCAGTTATACCGTTTATCTTGCAAACTGCGTTATTATTTATCTCTCTTACCAAATTAGCGTTAGACACTGAAATATCTGCACCGGTATCCACCAAAAATGTGAATACTATAACAAAATTTCTGATTTTTGATTTGATAACATTTGTGAGATCATTTCTTTAACTTATGTATAGCGGGTGGCCGTATCTCAAGTAGTAGTGTATTGGCTTCACAATCGGACGGCTCATGTTTCAATATCAGCCGTCCCCGGAAGACATTAATTTTTTAAGGCAACTAAAATCTCGTGAGATGAAGAGTTGATTAAAATACAACAACAATAATTTAGTCTAATAATGTAGACATTTTAAGAGTAGTAATATCCTCTTGAGTGTTAAGTTCTTAAAAAAAAAAAAAATTCCCTCGATTCTGTTGACCGGGGACACCTGTGTTTCTCGGCTTTGTCTTACTGTTTTGAAGTCCCTGATGCATGGGCATTTCTCCAGTCGTTACTCATCCGTCCGCACTGCAATTGCTTACCAAATCGTAATAGTTCCAGTTTTATAGAAGCACCGCGTCAGAGCAATCGGTCGCGTTCATTGTATTGTGCTCGCTGACGTTGTGTTTGATGTGTACGAACTTGTTGCATTCTGAATCCATTCACTTGTCGTTCATTTTCAGTCGCTCTCGAACGTAATACGACTATTTTCATTATCCCTGCGGTTCGCACGTGAAGTAGATATCCGTGCATTTGACTGACTGCGACGAACTATGTTAGCACGTCCTCTCTTTGGCATTATAAAACGACACGGAATTGTTTTTGAAATCACTTGTACACTAAACAAATCTGTCGAAATTACCTTGTTATTCTCCACTGAGAACTTTACAATATTGAAATACTCGTGTATCAAAACTAATCGAGTCTAGCAAAAAAAATATTTGAATGAATTATGTCTAAGCCTGCAAAGTCAATTTACCGTAACAGAAAACAGGTTACGGTTAAAAGTTTGAAAGGCCGGAATGCTACTGGCAATTTCTATGGGGCACTGGTGGTGGAAAAGCGATAAAACAGAGTGGGACACAAGACATTACGTCGGTGTTCGAGGGTGTCCATTATTTAGTGATATTAGTATCACCTATGAGTTTTATCGCACGGGTTTGAATCCTATCTAGCAGGTGTAGAGATGTTTTGGGAGCACTCACCCTTATACTGGGTGAGTTTTTAACTTGAGACATCCAAATTACTCGAAAAAATGTTTCAGATAAAAGTCACAAGGTTCTGAAGGGGACATAAGATGGTGACCACGAGTTTGACCGTGAGCCCCATTTTCAAGGTCAAACGAAGGTCACTTTGACGATATAAAATTTTATTCAGTAACATCAACAGTCAATGACGGTTTGCTTTTCCAAAAAGATTTGAATTTCATTTCAGGGTGGTGCATTTTAAATGACTTAATGCTAAATGTTGAAAAATGTGCCTGCATGAGCTACAATATTGATAATATTTTTCCGAAATATTCACTTAATAATACTCAAGTAAAAGTAGTTGACGAATATAAAGATCTTGTCGTAGACTTTGACAGCAAACTATAACTTAACCTTGATTTCAACTACGTTGCTTCAAAAGCCAATTCACTTTTAGGATTAATTAAAATGAGCTCATCAGATTATGAGATGCTTATACTCTTAAGGCTTTGTTTTGTAGTATTGTGCGTCCTGTCCTGGAGTATGCTTGTGTTGTCTGGTACCATACCACTGTGTTAAATATAAGTAGAATTGAAAGCGTTCAAAAGGAATATTTAAGATTTGCTTTACGTCATTTGTTTTGTAATAATGGAATCGAGGTTCATCATTTTTATGGCCCTAAATGTCTTCAACTTGGGATTCAAACTTTTGGATCCAGATGAAAAATGTATAACAAATTGTTTATTAGAGATATTTTATGTAAATACAACTGTTGATAGTGAGAATCTTCTTATGTGCCTGAATTTGTATTCTTCGTCTAAAGTTCTAAGGAGAAGGCCTTTGTTACTTGAGGTTCGTCATAGTCACATGGTCAATGTGAACTTATTTCTCTTTGTACTAAATTATATTACTGCTCAGAACTAAATATATTTTTGCTCAGAAATACATTTAAAAATACTGTAAGTGTATTCTTAATCAATTTAATTTGCAAAGTGCAATAAGACCAAGTTTTGAAAGTTGGCCTTATTTCTCTTTAATAAAAAAAAATGAAAAAGGGTGCAGTTCCGAATTGTACATACAAAAAACCTTGCAAACACTTAAAATCCTACAGTGATCATAGTAGGGGGGGTTGCCGGGGGGCATCATGCCCCCAATACATATTCTACTGTTTATGCATTGTGGATATAATATATACATATATATATATATATATATATATATATATATATATATATATATATATATATATATATATATAACAGTGGGCAATGTATGGGTGGGTATGCTGCCCCCTGCAACCTTCCTGCCTGGGTCATTGTTAGATTTGGTGTGGGTGCGAGTATTTTTTGTATTTAAAGCATAATTCTTTGCTCTCTGAACAAATTCTTTCAATTCTCTCCCCATTTGATCAATTGGAAGCGCAAATGAAAATTAAAATAAGAGCAATTTTTGAAAGTTGGCCTTATTTCACGTCACCCATTTCTGCAGGTATTGTGTCGCTATTGCTTCCACAAACGTTCAGGGACTCGACTCAATTTCCAAAATATTGTCGGAAAAGCTAGGATACAAAATGGAAAATTGCAGTTTATCCACGCCATTGAAATATTCCCATATAGAAGCAGTGGGTCGCGGGCAATACCGATCATGATGCATAAGTCTCTGAAAGGTGGCCAGGGCAATTGTAAGCCCGAATGGCTTGCTGGTGAATTCGTTATGATCGTTTCGCGTTGAAAAAACTTGTTTTATTTTGGTCTTTATAAATAAATTCGATTTGATAGAAATCTTTTGATAAGTGTAGCGTAGAAAATACTGACATTTATGCAATTTATCAAATAAATCTACCATACTAGCCATAATCGGTAGTCTGTTCATTACGTTTAATATAATCAGTATTTTTGACTATTTGGTGCATCTGTATTTTCTTGTACCACCCAAATTGTTGCATTGTACTACAACTGAGCTTTATTATATTTCGCCATAACTATTTATTTATTTGTCGATTAACTTCGTCAATGTGTATTTCAAGGTAGCGATAGGTTTTCGTAAATATTGAGTATCGGTTTTAGTTTTTATGCTTTGTTTAATTATGTACATAAAGCTCAAGTCTTGTCCTTCTTTGGAAAATATGTCTTTATGTATAGGTTTAAGAGTGCATTTAATTTATTTGCATCATATAGGATTAGCTAGCATTTAAACCATTTCGCCCTGTTTTCAGTTTCACCGTAGAATATATTTGCGTTTTCAAAATAATTTTCCTCGTTTTCGTTTGTAAAAAATGGTATATCTGGTTTTTCAGTTTTAACAGTTCTGTTTTTATAATCGATAACGGCGTTGATTTTTATAAGAATATTGTTTCCAATGAGATCATCGAAATGCTTATGGAAATTAAAATCTTTTAATTCAAATACAACACGAATTGGTACGATCACTTTAGTTACGCATTTTAGTATATTTTCTAGATATCTTATGGTTTGAAGAGCTATTATTTTTTTCCCATTTTGGGTGATAAACATTGCTGTTAACTATGCTAGCCCCGATATCTACTATAAATCTGAATGTCCTGTCTGTGGTTTTAGTCACTATGTAAGGCATTCGTTTTGAGGCGATGTTGGGAAATTTTGGTAACTTTCATAGTAAGAATCTTGTTTGTCGTATTTATATAGAGAAATGTCCTAGGTTGATGCATCAGTCGACGGTTTTACTGGTTACGTATACTATATTGCCTATGTTGGTAGGCTGAACCACTTATTTTGGAAGAACTAATATGTTCATAAGATATATTTTTATATGATCTTCCATGTATATTATTGTTCCTACTCTATTACTGTTACGTTTTGTTAGTTATTACGACTAAAGCTTTTTTCCGCATATTCTCGTGGCTATTACCTGTTGGAATACCACTTCTCTGTCTCCAGGTATTTCGACTCGATTCATAAGCATTTTGAACGAGGGAAAGATAGCCGTTAAATCGAAGAATTTCAAAAGATACAGCCATTATGAGTGGATTTCGTTCTACGAAAATTCTGCTAGCAAGGTCGGGAAAATTTCTTTTAAAACTTTGGAACACGATCCTAGTATATGGTGACCAGATAGCAATGATAGTTTTTTAAATTGTTATGTTTCAGCAGCTGTCAAAGTTACTAATGAGATCCAACTGTCAAAATATTCAGTAAGGTGTGCCATTTCCACATGCATTGTTTTACGCTGGCCAAACGTACAAAAACTATTAAAAAATATTTTCGAAATTCCTACTCAGTCGTAATTACACAACGTGAATTTTGTTGTGAAGTCGGTCGTAAACATGGCTTCAGTACACAGGCAATTCGTAGCACCGCGGAAAAGTTTGAGGTCGAGCGTTTTGAATCTTAAGCCACCAACCAGATAGAGATTGGTGCGAAATGAAGAAAACGTAGCTGCCGTAGCGGCCAGTATCGACCCAGATATGCAGATTCGGTTGGGGGTGGCCGTGGTGTAGTGGTACTAGCAATCGCTTCTCACTCGGAGGGGTCTAGGTTCGAATCCTGCCCATGAGCAAGTCTTTCAAGTTTTTCAGTTGTGTAATTGGAACTCAGACAGAAAAATTCTGCGTGTGAAGGCATAACACTGACACGTAGATTTGGCTGTTGTAGAGTTTCAAGCACAAATAATTACTGCGAATTATAACCTTCCACTCTGAGTGAAGAAAAAACTCTCCGTTCTATTCGGACTCCCCCCCCCCCCCCCCCCCCCCCCTGGAGAGCAAATACCAAAACCAAACACACCTGAGTTTCAAACCACTACAAAACAATTTTCCTTTCTCCTCCTTTCTACCTTTACGCCCGCGCCCTGGCAACAGTAAAAGGGTATCTAACCCCTTAGGCGCGCGTAAATTATAAAAAAAAAAATGAGTTTACGGCTTATTTTGCAATTGTATTTGGGTCTACATCCGTATAAGATTGTGCTGACTTAAGAATTGAAGCCGTTCGATCCGGATTTTGTCCAAGTCAGAGTTTAAGATTACAAGAAGCTTACCTAGTTGGATGTAAACAATTTTAGTATTACCTCGGCATCTGCATAGAAGAATTTTGTCTGAGATTTCCTGAGTCGACAGAGCTTGACCATGTTTTCTTATGATAACTGTTTTTAATTTTGTCCATTTACTTACTTGTCCATGTTTCAGAACTGAGATACACACATTGTCAAAAAGCCTGTCTTCTATGTAACCCAATAGTAACGTTTTCAGTTAATATTCATGTTTAATGAAATGAGTTAAATTTTCTCTTTTACCATCAATGATTTGTATAGAGATATTCACTTTCTAACGAATTCAAATCCTTCCATTTTTAAGTATAAGAGCTATGTAAGTTTTAAAGTAAAATTGTTATATATTTTAATAGTAATAGTAGATATGCTTATATGTAGGAAATTATTATAGCAATAAGTATAGTAATCTGGAATATGGCATATATTTGCTAGGATGGCACACGCAATAACAAAATTTATCGCCTTCTACTGTCTCAGAAACATGTTATTCATTTAATTTGCAATTATGGTCGTCGTAATTGCAGTTTCGTTCTTTTTAAAAGCTTAAACATATTACCGTTAAAACAATGATATTTTTTTATGGTATTAAAAGTACAATATTCTTCGTTAGATCTGGCTATCAATTTAGAACAAATAACATTAATCTGTTTGTAGTACTTCCTTACAACTTGAAAATTCTTTTTAATTTCTTAATTTCCGTTGCCATTAGGATATACAATATGTTGCCACATAACATACGACAAATCATAAATAAATCCATTTTTCTAAGAAGAATAAAGTTATGGCTATTTAATTTAAACTATAAAGATGTCGATGTTTTGTTGTATGTCAGTATCTGGTTACTTCTTGCCCTTTGAGATGTATTATAATACATATATATCATTTTTGTTATTTGTAAAAACTTTTAAACTGAAAAAAAAAAACCAACAACAATTCTCGTTTTCCTGAAATAGTTTGCCAGGTCAATGGCAAATATCGCTTTGTATTTATGTTTTCTTATGGTTTTGCAAAGTAATAATTTCCGCTTTCGACTCTAGTTTCTCGAGCACTATAGTTTGCAGTACAAATGTATAATAAATAAATAAATAATGAATGACAATGAATGAAAGTACAGAAAAGGCAATATTGAATATTTATATTTACGAGTTTTATATACATATATTATTACATTGGTGTTCAAATAGGCTTTTTTCCTTTTTCATTAATTAGTTAATTATATTTTAGGTAATGTATTGGTAAAAAAAAGTATAAAAAAACTCAATTTGTCTGAATTCAAATTGAAGTTAAAGACAAGTAGGTAATAATTATGGTATTTTATTTTATAGTAACTGCATAGTACACCTTTTCATTTGGTCTTCCTTTTTTAATTATTTTATTTGCCAAGTTTGGGACAGCGCCAATTATATTATAGGTTGTAACGGAAAAAAAAAAAAAACAATCTTCAGCTTTATATGTATACAACAGGTTATTCTTTTATTATTACAAAAGATGATTCACATCTAATCAGTTTAATGACCACAATTGAAGCGAAGTGAGTGAAGAGTTTGTCACTCTTACCAATCTTCTCTAGATGAAAGAGAGCTAGAGAGACTTTAATGTGGAAGAAGCAATGTCATTGTTATACCTGTATCACAATATGTATTTGTATATATATATATTGTATATAAGTAAAAAGCAATTAGTCGACGTACGTAAATTATGTGATGTTCACATTTATCCCTAAGCATATACATATGTATGTATATGTGAGAGATGTATTAACAAAATTTCCATTATCATACCTTTACATTAACCCTAGTGATAACCATAAACGTATAATTACAATAAGGGCAGGTTTTGTCTACTGCTTTAAATCTTAAGTATCAAAAACTACTATAGTTTGATAATACCTCATAATATGATAGTATCCAATCATAATCAGATTGTTGGCAGCAGAGGAGGAGTGGGATGCGGTTGTCTGATAATTTGACCTTTCTAGTTTATTAACGGTTTATACCTTTTCCCTTCCACCGTAATAAATTCCAATAGATAAAATCATAAACCGCAAATTCGTAAATAGATTGCTGCTACCCTAATTATTATAAAGTTTCAAATATTTCGCTAATATGTGTGGAAAAGTTATTAACGAAATGTTAATAAGAAAAAAATATTTACTTGATTGTAACACAATACGATTCAAATTACATGTATTTCTTAAAACCGGCATATATATTTTAGTAGCAAGGACAACCTACATACCTAACATAAAGGGTCAGTCATCTAACGTTTTTTTTTTTTCAACTAGTGCTTATTTCGTGAATGGTAATACTTAGCTCATGTCTGATTCGACAGATAATTAGTTTTATCCTTCCGCTGAACGAATATGGTTGTGTATACGCTTGAACAACGCTGGGAAATATTGCCTGCGATCGACTTAGGGAAGATGCCGATTTTGCCAAAAAAATCATCTTTTCAGATGAAGCTCATTTTGATTTTGGCGGGTATGTAAACAAGCAAAATTGTCGCATTTGGGGCACAGAAAACCCGCACGCATACATTGAAAAGTCGATACACCCAAAACGAGTCACTGTTTGGTGCGGATTTTGGTCCAGAGGCATAATTGGGCCATTTTTCTTCGAAAAAGAGCAAGGAGTGGCCGTTACAGTCAATGGCGATCGTTATTGGGCCATGTTAAACGAATTTTTGTTCACAAAAATTGAAGAGGAGGATATTGGCAACATTTGGTTTCAACAGGACGGCGCTACGTGCCACACAGCCGAAGCTACACTCGATGTTTTGCGCCCTGTTTTTGAAGATCGCAATATCAGCCGCAGAGCTGATGTCGTTTGGCCACCTCGGAGCTGCGATTTGACACCGTTGGACTATTATTTGTGAGGTGCCGTAAGAGATAAGTGTTACGCCGACAAGCCAGAGACAATTGACGCTTTAAAGGACAATATTCGTGAAGCCATTGGTGAAATACAGCTGCACACAATCGATAATGTGCTTGGAAATTGGACCGATCGTGTAGGCTACTGCATGGCCAGCTGAGGCAGCCATTTGAATGAAATTATTTTCTATTATTAACCGGAAGGATAAAACTAATTATCTTTCAAATTAGACATGAGCTAAGTGTTACCATATTCACGAAATAAGCACTAGTTGAAAAAAAAACGTTAGATGGCGGACTCTTTATATAAAACTATGATACATATCTTTTCTAACTAAATAATTTACCCGGGGTCAAGTCGAATTTCTAAGCAAATTATTGTTTGAGGAAAGACTTTTGAAAACTCAATTTAAAATGCTTTGATTATGGTGCTGTTATTTTGTTCTTAAGCGGCTTTTATTGTTTTTTTTTGTTATACAAAAAATCTAAAGTTTTTCATTAGATATATCATAGATTTCTATGATAAAATATGTAAATAAAAAACAGTTATTTTTTAATTTAACCATAGGTAGTGTGAAAGCCAAAGAAGTATACGTTTTAACCAAATTTACCTTTCATCCGTGTAATTGATTTTGGTTAATGTGTCAAAGTTGAAGAATTCTAATTAACTTTTTTTTATTTACATAATTTGTTAATTTTTTATTAATTTGTTATTAGTTTTTGTGTATTTTAAAATAACTATTTGAATCTAATATTTCTACTAATCTTATTTTCTTACGAAATATAAAGTGCGTAGAGATAGATAAATAAAAATTTGAAAAGCGTTACTGCATTGTGATTGTACTATTCGAGAAATTGGGGTTGGGTATCCCATAAAGAGAGAACTATAACGTTTTACATACGTTTATAATTTTCTACTGAATTCAGGCAAAAATTTGCTAACTAAAAATTTCGGAATGTTTTGGAAAAATTGCTTTTCATCGTTAAAACGAAAGAGCGTACTGGTTTTCAGAGTGTCTATTTGAGTTGCCCGTTGAGTAATTTCATCGATATCGATGCAAGTGATTACTGAAAATTATATGCGACGAAGTATTATATGGTTGCTTTTGGTTCTCCATTTATTTTTCACCAGTGATATAATTTGCCTTATTATATCAGCTAAAAGGAAAAAAAACTAACGTCTTCAGTCATACTAGTAAACTAAGAGACTATGGATAAAAGGTCTCGTTGGAAATAATTTTGATATTCAGATTATTAGTGTTATCTGATAAGGGGTTCGTAACATCACGAACTATTATCCGATTTTTCTTTCTTTTTTGAACTAGAAAGTAATACTCGTAAGATAATGAATCTGAATAGGTAATTATGTCGTTGAGCTCCTATACCGTTATATCATCTGGCTTTGTCTGTTGCTCCACTGTGGTATGATGGGATGCTATCTTAAGCTCTAGGTTTGCTCGTAGATGGGTTTTCAGACTTGCTTGCTCCTTAAGTGCCTATTGGGACTCTAACCAGGCTGGAACCGTCCTCCACAGTGAAAGTTTTTTTAAAGAACTTGGGGAGGCTCCTCTGGATGCTAAATCTGCCGGGTTGTCTTCTGATCTTATGTAGTTCCATGTATATCCTGTGGATTTTCAATACCCTGTGCACTACAAATGCCTTCAATTTGTTTGGGTGTGCGTTTATTCAAGCTAATACTACGGTGGAGCCACAGCATGCAAACATCTGTATTAATTCACTATTCAAATCTTTTTTTAACCTTCCATAACAAGTTGGCCAATAGCACAGGCCTACATAGTTTTGGTATGGTTAAGTTAGTCTTCTGTGTCCCCTTCTTCTCCTTCGGTGTGACCTTGGATTATTCCTTACATCTAGTTGAATTGCCCATTGGGGTCTCCTGTCTGCCTTATCAAGGTCTTCGGATTCCCAAAACCTTTTAATCTGTTTATCTGGATCCGCCAATATCACATGATACGTTACCGATATTACCGAATATGATCCATCCAAACATGATATGCTGAGCTACCGGTGACCCTAGTTTTTCATTTATAACTCCTTCTTGGAGTATTTCGGCGATTACTTCTGCTTCTAAAATCATGTCAACATTACTTGACATGTAGTAGGTTGGGTCAGCAAGTGCTAAATTTTGTAAGTGCTCCCATGTATTTTGTGTTCTTTGTAGATGGGAGAGTTTTAGTCATATTTTTTTAGTATTGTATATTGGCTGTTATAAAGATATAAGGGTTGGTCCTTAGGATAATCTTCACCTTTTGCTTCACTGTAGATACTTCGTGCGATCCAACTCCTGATACAGATTTTTGGGAGCTCAACCAAAGAAAATATAAAATCAATTTAAAAAATTACTAAGCACTCACTCCTTTGGTAATATCTATATATATCTACACTATAAGACGGAATGGAAGATCTCTGGGAAAAGCAACAATACTTGGGAGATACCATTGAAACACTGCTGCGAAACGTAAAAAAGAGTCCAAGAATACGAAAGACAGCTGAGTATATGACCAAGTAACGGCAATCATTGAAAGAGCATTGGGATACGATTTTCAGCTAGCTCTTCAAGGCTGGCAAGCACCCATACCTTGAACTCAGCTACTTCGAAAAGATCGATACAGTGTACGAAACGATTCTAAAACTGATCGAAGAAACACACGAAGCCCTCAATAATAAGTCAATACAAGGCGGTTCGGTAAATGATGATGAGGGTGGAGAAAGGCAAAATGCTACCTCAAGGCAAAATGATATAGCAACTCCTCAAGAGTAATAAAATTGCTATTTCCGTACGCTTGTATAATAAACTTAAAGACAGCCTGAACAAGTCACTGTCAGATCTACTGTACGACCAATACTTAACCACGTCGGACCTGTATTGGAGAGATATCAGCCAGACTCATGATAAAATCATAGCAAACACAGAGGCCTCAGACGAGCCTTAAAGAGGATCAATATCAGGAAATCGAAACCATGTATTACACCAGGAGATAGCAAGGAACCAAGAACGAGGAAGCAGTGATCTCCGAATGGAACGAATAAACATCCAAACATTTGATGGAAGTCACGACTCATGGCCTTCATTCAACGACTTATTTCAAAGACTTGTGCACAACAACCATGCACTAAACGTAGTGCAGAAGATTCAGTACTCAAAGATACACCTGAAAGAAGGCCCAGGAAATATGATAAAACACCAACAAGTAACTGCTGAAAACTACAGTACAGCTTGGAATCCAATCGAGCAAAGTTACAACAATAATCGGTTGATCTATACAACATGTGTTCAGAAACTGCTAAAACAATCAACACTGATAACGGAATCAGCATCATATTTAAAGACACAACGAGTGAACGAATGTCAGCAATAAAGAATATTGTTATAGACACAACCACATGGCGAATCTTTGTTGCCTATATTATACAATAAAAAACGGACAAGAAATCACAGCGCTTATATGAAAAATCTTTAAATGAACCCAGAGAAATACAAGAACTTGAACAATTACTACATTTCAACGAGAAAAGATTCCAGTCGATGGCAACAATAATAGATAAGGAAGATACTGAAGCAAAGGAATATCAGCCAAAAATATTTATATCATTCGACACCGAACGCAATACAATGTAAGCTATGCAATTGGATCTAAAACTACACATATGCAAACACAAAAGGAACTACAGCAAAGAAATGAATTCGTTAGAGAACAAAAAAGCAGAATTGAAATATGATCTTCGTACTCAAGTTAAAGAAGTTACATTACGAGTACATGCAATATTCAAGTCATGTAAAATATAGCTATATTAAATACCTTGTGTCACTTGACCGCCAAACTATCTATTAGATACAATACAAAAAATCTCTAAATATTGATAGTTACTGTTTTTTTTTTTTGCGGCTTAGCTCATACATTTGTAATCTGAATGGTGAGGTGTCCACTATTATTTGCTTTTAATAAAAGTGAAATAAAAGTTTTCGTCAAAACTCTTTGTTCATCTTTGTAGGGATTAGCTATTATTTGTTTTAACATTAACAAAATTATAAAATGAAAGCAATACTTTTTGTGTTGAACAAGCAGAGATAAAAATACCAAAAATTAAATCCTTTTTACTGTGATCCGGCCACAGGTATAGTTTCCATATAAAATCACTTTTGATATCTTCTTTTATTCCTTTACTCAAAGTAAAATGTCTCTTAAGATAAGAAATTTTTTTGTTAACTCATATTGGCAGCCGGTTTTTTGTCCCTCCTCTTAGAACTAAAGTTGTCGAATAAAATGTTAACAGAAAGAAAAATGACAAAAATAAAAATAAATACCAGATAGAAGAAGAAACTGAAGAAAAAGATGTTTGCAAGTGCAAAACTAGGGATAAGGATATGCATTATGTAGTCAGTGGTTGCCAGTATAAGTGCAAAGTTCTTTTGCACCCTAAATCTACCCGTCTTCACCAGTGGTATTTTGGGATGTATTTGCATTTCAAGCTCCGATTTTAAAGAACTAAACTTTGCACGAGTAAAAAAACTAGTGCTTATAAAACTCATCAGTTGATTTTGCTTCTCATTGCCTAAAATAAACCAAATATGTACACAACTCACTCACTAGGCGGGAAACTTATGAAAGGTCAGCGCTCTAACTTTTTACCTTTGAACCGCTTCCCAATGGTTTAGGCAATTTACATTTATTCACGAGACTGTAATAGATGTTTAGGGATTACGCTCCCCGGCCAAGGATTTAGTAGCTTATATCTCATGGGATCAAATGCTTTCGAAGCATGAAAATAGATGTCATCTAATAAAGTCAGTAAATAGGATACAGATGACATCAAACAAATATAGAAGAAACAAAATCCACAAAAGTATACACTACAAACGTCAAATAGTACAACAACAAACAAACAAAAACATAACGACCAAGATTGTATAAATTACACTAACCAAAAATAAAGATTTTTATAACGCTTTAGAATTCAAAACTGTGCGTTTGCTTGTTACTATTTCTCCGCTCTAGGGTTATTTTCCTCCTTTCAAAAAAGGTTTTACGAACCAAGTCAAAATATATATACAGTTCTTCGAACCTGTGTATTTGAAACATTTTTTCCTATCGAGCCTGTGTATTAGAAATATTTTTGTGACACAAGAGCATGGAAGAAGCCATTAACAAGTGTAAGGAGAAACTTGGCCCAGAGATGCAAGTACTACCATATCCAATGGACAAACTCGAGTTGTCTTCAACTTAAACGGAGATTTTAGTAACAGGATACTTCATGATCAGCAATGCCAATGAGTATGACTTGATTAAGGCTAACACTGTGCCTGAAAAGATAGATGAGCAGACATTTCGAGATGTGCAATTACAGCAGTTGGTGCTTGGAGTCAACTATAATCTACAGATGTATTTCGAATTACCACTGGAAGATATAAACAAGGCACCAGCTCTCAACGAAACAACATTCATCCTCCGGCCTTCAATATTTCACAGTATTGATCAGAGTGAGCATTGCATTATCCAACAGCTGTATAAAAAGATATCTTTTAAGCGATGTCCAACCAGGGCACTAAGACTCACACACACTATGTGGAAGGAATTATGGACGCACAATACATGTATGTTCATCACACCCGAAGAAACTACTCTATTTGTGAATTGTGGACCAACTCGAGAAGAAGTAATTTTAAATAATACGTCACTCCGGACTGCGTCATCCAATCCAAATTCTTACGATTGGAATCAAAATTAATCAAGGACACGAGAATAGTGATGCACTTCAGCAAATCAATTGCCACTGTAAACATATTACTATCAACGCAGGTTCCGTTTTATTTTACAAACGTCATCACTCTGAATAAGGATATAATGGAAGCAGTCGAGGAGCTCAACCGGCTACATGACCACAACTGGAAGACCATCAAAAAGCATCAGTATTGGACAATTGGGTTTTGTTCAATTTCCGCAGCCGCTCCTTTCATCATTTTTCTATTGGCTGGATAATCAAATACCGCAATCGTCCAACTAAGAACTCTGCCAACATTGAATTGAGAGCCCAGAAAAGACTGAGTCATCGTTTTGAGATCAATTGGGCAACTACGTCTGAGAAGGCAAAATGTTGATAACATCAACATAAAATAGTTCTTCTCCTTTTGTTGCTTATGTTAACAATACTTGTATTTTTATGTGTCAACTTTTTTTGGTATTCTTTAAACTTGCACTTTGTCGTGCTTAGGCTAGCAAAATTTTTATATAAATTAAGTTGAAATAAAGTTACTCAGTTCAGTCTTGTTACTTAATCGAACCAAGCCATTTTATTATCTAATGAGAGGCTACATTAGGTGATTGAATAAAAAATATAGAAATTCTAAATAGTAAAATTTACATGGTCTTTAACCACTCTGGATCCTAACTTCTCGTCCAACAAAGTGTGGAGCTGCAGGTGGGATGAAATGCCACTGGATTGCGTTTTCGGCTAGTGTGGACTGTAATGCATCAATAATATTTTTTGCGCCAACAAAATTTGTTCTATTATCGCTGCAGAGACAGTGTATAGATCTTCTTCTGTTAAATCAGATGTCAGCTCAATGTGCACTGCTTTTGTTACCATGCAGACGATGTTGATTGGGCCTGAATAATCTACCCCGCAATGTGTAAATGGCCGAGAGAACTTTACTCGAGCCTCCGGAAATTGTTCCATAAGTTGATTTGATTCCTTGGCCATAAAAAGGAAACACCTGATGTATTGATTTATTATGACCTTGACAGTGTTGGTTCCTCGGATGATCCAACATTTTCTTCGAATGTGATTCAGAGTTAGTTTCACTCCATCGTGAAGTGCATCGCTATGGGTCTTATTTATGATTAATTTTGTCAATGATTTCATCAGTTGATAAATGAGTATGTTTCAACCGACCTCCCAACCGTAATATTCCATTGCCGTCGATGTATGGGTTCAGTGATGATATCTTGCTGTTTAATTTCAGTGCTTTATTTGCATTTAGACTCTTCATATCCCTAGAAAAACTTCGTTAAGCACCCCTTACTAACCCTCTTTCTGCGTCTAGTTAGCCTTTACCGTTAGCCTGCCATATTGTAACGGTACATGCCTCTTGATCCGTTGGCAATTGGCTTTAAACCGTAAACAGTATACACTTACGCGTTGAAGTTTTGAAAGCGATGAAAAATTGAGATAAATGTCGTATTTGTGTGAAGGATTGCTGGGATGCATTGCCAGGCAAGCATGAGATTTTCGAATGTCAAACATATCTTGCATTTCTTCAACTTGCTCCAAAGGCGCCACTTTAGTCTTGGACTCGATTAGGCTTATTGT
>CASBSA010000104.1:0-41915 GCA_949129095.1 Volucella bombylans
ATTCAGAGCTGTTTTTTAGATCTTGGTTTATACTTTCACACACAGTTCTCAATAAGACCAAGAGGACAATTTTGGTAAGCCTGGACACGTCGGCTTAAATATGCATCATCGGTATGTAAAACTGTAATGCTATCCTAAGATACCTTCGAATATCCGGTCGGATAGTATTGACATTTTCGAAACGCGGCAATTCTTATGTCCCAGTTAAGTCTGCTTAATTCCAATGATATTACCCAACATCCTCATAAAACATGGATTTAATATGATTTACTAAAAAAGCTCATTAACGAACACCGTCTAAGGCTGAGAGACTTAAACAACATGTTTTGAAACAAATGCTTAAGTAAATTTTTCTATGTACAGAGGGTTTTAGGTTAATGTGTCGTAGACTTTAAGGCGAGATTCCTTGACATATTTTGTGAAAAAAATTCTACGACAGATTGTTTCCTATTGAAAATAACATCTTTCAAAAGTACGTTCGTATGGTAGATTAGATTGGATTAAGCAGGGAGGTGGCACTATTTATCACTGCGGTTAGGTTAGGCTAATTGTGATTTTCTTAAATTTTAATAAACTCTGACGTAGACGTAGTAGCAAATGATATACTCTGCTATTTCTTGGTTTTCGTTGCACATGTGACTGATGTTATCCTGTGCTATTCCCACAGTCATATGATATTTTTTGACTCTGCAGTTATCCGTTATGAATACGGTTGCTGCGTGTATCTGTAGGAGTTGTCTTTTGAGTGAGGGGGTTGGTAAAACGTTGTTGGCTTGTTTGTCATCTTCAATTTCTGACTAGTAATGAAATTCAAGTACCCTTAAAATGATTGCATACAGCGCGGGTGAAAGAAAATTAGGGAGGAAAGAAAGAGAGGTACCGATGAACGTTGATTTTAAATGTTCGAAGGTTATAATGCACTTCTAATACGAGTTGCACTGCTTAGGAACGAATCACTATATTTTGGAGTACGTCCGAAAGTGGGTTTGAGGGTGTACTAATGAGCCTAACTAGATTATATTTCTATAATCTCGATTTCTATAGGGCACTGATAGTGGAAATAACGATAAAACAGTGTGGGACACGATACATTATATCGGTGCTCGAGGGTGTCCATTGTCTGAGTAATACTAATATCACCTATGAGTTTTATCGCAGTGATTTGAATCCTATCTATCAGGTGCCGAGATATTTTGGGGGTACCCGACCATTGCATTGTACTCAAATTTCGTGCGAATAAATGCCTTATATAATGAGGCCTGCTCAGAGGGGCTAAAATGAAGTATTTCTTGCATCAATTATGAAAACCTTGACGTTTATGTGGTCATTCCAACGTAAATTGTCGTTGACACACATACCGAGAATGGAACGTTTATCGGTTTCCACGATGCAAGTGTCAAGTGCCATTCATGGACAATGGCTGGGTGCTTAAATTTCGTTTTAACGACAGCTTTGTGATTTGAAAGCATTAAATTGTACTCTGTTAGTGGTTCCCCAATTAGATTTGCTGTTAATATTGGAATTTAATGAGCTTAACATACGCTGGCGTTCCCATTCTAGTAAGTAAGGGACGAATATGAAAAGTAGAGAGTACTGTCGTCAGCAAAGGAATATGTTGGATTAGAAGTAGCAGACAAGAAATCGTTGATGAAATTTAAAAAGAGTGTCGGAAACAGAGCAGAGCCCTGAGGCACACCAGCATTTATTTTGTGGATATCAGACTTGAAACAATGTTCTCATTGCACACAGGCAAGTCTTTGAAGTTTATTTAGCCCAGCGTGTGTAGATTTTTGTTTATTTTTATATGACCATATTGGAGATGCATAAGTGGCCATGGGTTCTGCAATAGTGTCACTTTTGGGTTAAAGCTTCAGTTTTCACCCAGTGGTCCATAGTGAGATGCTGGCTATTTTTTGATACATGTTCCAAGTGAATTTTGATCCAGGGTAACCCATAGGAATTTCACTTAACTTGAAAACTTTATGGTTTTACCGAAAAAGTGGTCGATTTTAAGGTTGGTCCAATTTTCTTCTCATGGTGCACAAGTTAGCAACAATTTTCAATGCCCTCTGGAGCAGTTCTTACAATAGATTGTTTCTTCGAATTTGCCTCTGATAAGGATCCCATTGTGATCAGCTTATCCTTGGACGTATAATTCGTCATGTTTAGCAGTTCATTTACTACGATGGACCATCTCAATCTTCGTGGTGAGTTCCTAACGAGCATGCGTTGTCGATTTTCCTGTTTTTATGAAATGGATTTCTATGTAGTGATCCATCACTGATATGTCTGGGTTTAGGAAAAATGAGGTGTGCCTAATTGGTCTGTGTGATTTGTTACCTCTTTCCGACTTTTTGTTAAGTAACTCCATGCGTACTGGTAACCTTTTTAGAGAAGTGCTGAGAACATTCCATCTTCACCAAGGGCTTTGAATAGGTCAAATGAATTGATGGCCCATTTTATTTCAGTCTTTGAACTATTCCAGTCGTCTCTAGTCGGTCTATTGGTCTTTCTTTGGATAGGATTATTGAGAGCAATGGATGTGGTGGTGAAATTTGGGAAATGGATTTCGACTAAGAGCTGTAGAATCTGTAGACCGGTGTATATAGGTGCCATTCGGTTTTTTCATTAGTCTGTGGATACGAGCGCTGCTTCGAATGTCACAGAGATCTTAGCATAACTTTTTTCATGATTTCCTCTTAGGTCTTCTAATGTCTCGATTATACTTTGTGAGTGTTGGAAAGTGCTCAGCCCATTCTCCATCGCGTTTCGCCCTGTTGGAAAGCTTTCTGGTCCTAATTTGGCGAATTTATTATTCCACCAGGGAGTAGAGGGGTTGCCTGACTTTTTTTTTCTCTGTAGCAGCCTGACGATAGGCAGATTTAAATGCAGCATTGAGACTGTTGTAGCAATTGGCAGTGGATTCTATGAGTTGTAGGCCATATGTGTCCCAATCCGTGGATCTAGGCTGTCTGTGAGATACAGAGATTTTGAAACGTAATAGGATGCTAAAGTAGATTTTTCGATGATCAAAAATCGATGTTTCAGTTGAAATATGCCAGTTTTCAGTAAAAAAAATTTTATAAAATGGGTGCATAGGGTATGGTCCAGGACTTCTTCTTTAATTCTGTTTATGAACGTAGGGCTATTTCCGTAGTTTAGAATTTCAAGATCTGTTTTGCAAATAAATTCTAGGAGAGACTACCTCTTTTGTTGACATTCTGCTTGGATGGAATCTGCACCAGACACGAGATCATCAATGTACATATCTTTCCATATCATTTGAGCTGCTAGTGGATATGTTGCCTTTTCGTCATCAGCGAGTTTCTGCAGCGTACGATTTGCCAGATATGGACCAGGAGATGTGCGAAACATTAGGACATTTACCTTGAAAAGTTTGATTGGAGTTGTTGGATCCTCTCGACAATATTGCAGTTGGTAGTATGCATCATCTGGATGAATCTTGATCTGGCGATACATCTTCTCGATGTCTGCTGTAAAGGTAATTTTGTTTGTTCTCCATCTTAAAACAATTGATATAAAATCCGTCTGTGTTTTAGGTCGTCATGTCGAAGTTCTAAATTCTGAATATTTGGAATCCAGGTTGAGTTGACTTGTCCTAAAACTTGGACATCAAAATATGTTTTATGTTTCTTCAGCCTTAAAAGTTGGTGATAAAAGTTGCTTGTGTTCCGGGCTAATATAGTCGCCATTAGCAGATTTCACCTTGACGATAGCTGTTGCCAATAAAATTTGTGTGTTGGTATGGTCGTTACTGTAGAAGCAGTCTGCCGATGACTGTTGTTCATCAGAAGGATGAAATGAAGCTGCATTTGGATTGATTTGGGTTGATATATGGTGTGTTTGATATTGGTTTTGGGGCATAAATGTATTGTTATTATTATTTGGGTAGATATGAATGGATGGTTGCGACGATGCTTGAGCAGGGGGCAATTGGTTAGTGTTGTGTATTTGATTAGAGTGAGAGAATGATTGCTGTGTGTTGTAATTTGGTTGTAACTGATTAGAAGGGAAGGCTGATTGTAGGTGAGGCTTATACAGATTTGAGTTATTGTTTGTGTCAAAATGAAGCATGGAATTGTGACGCTTTTTTGCAAAAATGGCAGGATTTGTTGCTCGGACAACTATTTTTTTTTGTGGCTATAAGCCAAGCAATTAAAACAATTACCTAATTGTTTAACAACACGCTGCATGGTTCTTACATCCTTATTTGAAAATTTGTTACAGGCTCGCAATGAATGAATACCTTCGTGGCAAACCTTGCAACTGCAATTTTCCTTTGCTACCGTATTGGCATGGAAGACTTTCTTTTTTTGTGTTTTGTTGATGATCCACTATCTCTAGTGTTCGAAATTTTGTTTCTAAAAACTGAGAAAATTCTTTGAAAGTAGGAATTTCCTTGTTTGTCCGCAGAGAAGACTCCCACGATGACTGAGGTGATTTCGGAAGTTTCTTTAACAGCAAGAATATGATAATTACATCCCAATGCTGCACTGGCAAGTCTAGATTCTTCAGTGAATGTAAAATTTTCGTCCAGTTATCCGAAAGTTCACGGATTCCGATGGCAGATTCTTCTCGGACGACTGACAAGTCATAAAACAACTTCAATTCCTGGTTCACTAAAATCCGTTTGAAATCACAGCGGGATTTTAAAAGTTCCCACGCTTGGTCGTAACGAACGTAGTCCACATTGACGTGATCAAGTAATCTTTGATTTTAAATAATGTAGGTTGTCTATTTTAGATAAGGATGTGTTGCTGTGTACGAGTGAAACGAATTGGGCGTGTATTGAACGCCAGCTCTCATATTCACCTGTAAATGAAGGCGGATGGATTTTCGGAAAATGAACCTCATGGGACCTCTTAGTTTAGTTCTTTAGTTTTATACGCATTTTATTTCCTTAATCATTAACTCTTACATACTAACAAAAAATGCTTAAATGCTAGCTTAAAATTACTTAACAATCTTATACTAACTTACTGGCCCCACACAGGCGCTCTAAGCTACTCTAAATTCTTATAACTATGTCTTTCGACTTTATTTACATTTGCTTTAGGAATACTTATTTTCTATACTTAAGGCTAAGAAAAAAATTTATTTACAAAAACTTAGCATATGGACATAATTTTTTATTTTTTATAAAAACTTAATATCTAACTTAAAATAAACCTTAGCCTACCTAACCTAAATGTACAATACACACATAAATATAAATAGACATTATACACAATCATATACATATATCAGTATACACCTTTGTATACACTGATATATGTATATGTTTCTTAAATGCTAACTGCTTAAATGCAAGCTGGCCATCGCTATTTACAGAGCAAATAAATTGGTCAGCTCTGCCTCATTAGTGAGGCTGGTCCGTAATTGACGGAAACGACGACGAAACATCTTCTCCATCATTTAACCACCAGAAATGCTGGTGCTGCCGAACGACATCCCTCTTATCGCGATTCCCCACCGCCCTACTGAACCTGAGGCGATCCACACTGCCGTGTGCGACGTCTCTGTTGTAGTTGAGTCGCCTGTCCCCAGCTGTCCGAGCGACATGGATCCTGGATCAACCCTATCTGATCTAGGTAGAGGAATGCTTCCGGTGGAACGAAGCCGTCAGATCGCACACTCTCGTGGTAAAGGTAATTGGGGTAGTAAGCCCCAGATATCAGGTTATTCGTCGAGGGAATTGCTCTTGCAATGTGCCTTCGAGTCAGCTTAATTACGAAGTTGTCCACTCGTATTAGGTTCGCCCTGTTGTAAAGGACCTCATTAGGATAAAATTTCTTGTACTCCGACTCTGGTGTTCTGTACAAGCGAAGTCAAGCCCTAAGGCAAGCCCTCTCAAACCCCCGAATCTTTTCCATTAAGCTTGCTCGTACATTGAACCGCACAGGACAACCAAATACCAGCATGGGCCTAATAAGGGCCATGTAGCAGATTACCTTTACCCTCGCATCGAGTTAGCTGCTATAAAACAGTCTCTTTGTAAGGGCAAAAGCGCCTTTAGCTCTGGCCAGAGCAGCATCTACATGTTTGCCAAAATACAGAAACTGATCTAGCCAGATTCCAAGGTATCTGACTACATTTCGACAGGCAAGAGGCTGTCCGTGTTGTCCAATAATTGAGAACTTTCTCCAATTTTTTCTGGTATCCCTAGAGGCTCTAGACAACGGCGTCCTAAAGAGAATGGTTTCCGACTTCTGAAAGTTGATTTTCAACTTCCAGTCATCGCAAAATCGTCTTATCTTATCGAAGTCGCGCTGCAAGAGAGTATTAATGACCTTGATTTTTGGACCTGTTCTGTACGCTATCAAATCGTCTGCGTACGCAATAGTATGGGGAAGTGAACCTATCAAGTCGCTTGTAAAAATGTTGAATAGGATCGGCGAATTGACCGAGCCTTGCTGAAGACCATTTTTAATTTGAAATATTCCAACAGAAATCACATCACCATTTTTCACGATGAACTGTCTGTTGGTTAGCATATTATAAAGAATGTACAAGAGAGGTTTGCTGATCCCCAGCCTAGTCAGCTTATAGAAAAGACCCTCTAACCATACGGTGTCGAAGGCCTTCTCCAAGTCAACAAGGCAGTGCACTGTTTCTTGCCCTTGTTCCATTGGATATCGGACAGCAGTTTAGACGCGGCATATGAGATATCATGTCCCGCCTTAAAACCGAATTGATTATCCGGAACTATATGTTTGTCCTCAACCCACATAGTCAGAGCTCTATTGATTACCCTTTCACAAACCTTACTGATATTCGGAAGGAGACTTATCGACCGGATTGGATATATCCTTCCCCTTTTTGGGGATAGGTTTAACCACCGCCGTTTTCCAATGCGCTGGATAATGTGCATTATTCATTGCATTATTAAACAGGGTGTTGTACTCGTAGATGTCCACCGCTTCTAGAGGAAGATGTCGAAGCACGATGTTCGAAATACCATCGGTCCCCACTGACTTCTTAGCCCTGACTGTGTCGAAGATCTCATGGAGTTATTCCTTCGAAATGAACGGGGGTAGGTCACCCTCTCTGGCAATTTTTTGGCCATATTTTCGTCGCTAAACCGGGTGAAACCAGAGCCCTCGGATCGCCTGTTCCCTATTTCATTTCGAATGCAGAAGTCGTGCACCAAGATGCGATTGTCCAGGTCGTAATTAGGGCCAGTGGTATCAGTGGCCTTGTATACTTCCTGGAAAGTCGCCCCTATAGCCTCAACCTTCTCCTGTGGATCCTCGATCACAAAAAAGTCGTCATCATCAGCGACCTCATTTGGATCAATACCTGCTATTGTCAGTAACCGTTCGTTGTCTGTCATCCGGGCTATTTTAAGACACGAAAGGTCGTTTTGATTTTTTCTCCGAAATAGTTTATTTATTTGCGGAAACATATTCGGGTTGCTGGTGTTTACAGCCCGAACCTTGTTGTTCCAATACAAACTTACAGAAATTCTGTAATTCTCTTTTATTAGCGTTTGAATATTTTTAATCGACGACTTCAGTGTCCTAATCTCCGGGTCTTGTCGGTCAGTTAACTGTCTGTACAGTGGGACCTCTTAGACTCTGACGGATGTGAACACTCTTCAGACTTTGTTTGAGTGGATGTTTCAAGTTTCTGCAGCTCACCTAAAAGTTGTGACTTGTACAGAACGTATACGTCTTTTGCCTCAACATATGTAAAATCTAATTGTTCCAAAACTTCTCAATCTGCTTATTATCATAAATTATCTCATATATAGTTTTTGAATATTCGATAAATTAATTTATAAGAGATCGAGGCGCGTGCTAATGTAATTTTTCGTACGGCGAGTAGGGCTTACGGTCTTTTTAAAATTTTCAAAGTCTTTTGAGACTAGGTTGCAGGTTTTTACAAATAATTTTCATACATCCATTTATTTATATTGTATGTGTATGCGCAAATAAGTAACGAGCAAATTGTACTCACTTTGATTTATATCTTCCAAATTATTGTAATTTCCTGGATATCCCTCCTTAAAAGCTCTCCTTTAGAATCCTTTTGTTGAGTCCCACTCCGTGAATTTCTTCCTTTCCAGCTCTGATTCCTCACTAGCAATTTGTATTTATTAAATTTGTTTTTTTTTTTTTTTAGATTAAGGGGCCACGCACTGATTTAATAATTTAATTTAAAAATTTGAAATGGTTTGTAAATTTAACACTATACACCAAAATGTTTGCTGCTATCAACTGTGTTGGTAATTAAAAAATGTACTGTCTTGAAAACTGCGTACAAAAACTGTGTAGAAAATAACAACGTTAAATAAAACCAACTGTTTGCTTCAACGTTATAAAATTGATGATTTATTTTGTGTAAAAATGTCTTCCTTTTATGTTAATTTTTGACATAAGAAATTTTATCTCATGAGAGATTTATCATAAGTGTGTTTGTTTAAATATTTTAAGTGTACAAATTTTCTAGTTTTTTTTTATTTCTTTTACATATTTTATTTTAATTTATATCTTTATCAGCAACAAGCTGTCCCCATTTGTACGGTGGGCGTTCGCATCGCATCCATGAGTTTAATTCATAATATCCCCGATGATGGACTTTTTAACACAAGACATGGTCTATCTCTACGGTCTTCGCAACGGCAACGGTCAAAAAATGAGATTGGAGTTTCTGAGATGCTAAATGGCAGGGTATTTATTAGAATATTTTCCAGGTTTAGGGTGACAGGAACAATGGGGGAAACCGTCGACAGAGTAACACCCTGCTTTAGCAGAAGGCGTTCTCAGCTACAT
Organism: Volucella bombylans; assembly: GCA_949129095.1. Classification (NCBI taxonomy): domain Eukaryota; kingdom Metazoa; phylum Arthropoda; class Insecta; order Diptera; family Syrphidae; genus Volucella; species Volucella bombylans. The sequence continues at coordinate 8,796 of CASBSA010000104.1, forward strand.
TAGAAACCATCCAAATACCAGTCTTAGGTGACTAAGCCGACATTTTGATCCAAGCATGACTTACATCTGGAGAATTCTACATTCATACAGGCATTACATCATTATACCAATACAAGAGCTGCAATCTTTTTTTTTTTTTTTTTATTTATTTATTTGCACATAAATTTTCTTTAACATTGTTTTACCTGCAAAGCAAAGTGCTTATCAGCAGGTGGTTGGACATAACACTGATACAGTTCTGAAGTGATTTCAAATTGAAAAGATTAGGTTTAAATACAATTAGTTCGTTTTGAAGTTATATGACTCTACTAATATGACTCTACTTTACATGACGAAATTCAATAAAATGTTTTTTAATCTCTTTTTTCCTTTTTTTAAAATTAGGAATAATTTTCAGTAACGATGGGAGCGAATTTAACAATTTAGGAACAGTGCATAGTTCTTTGTCTCCGTACTAGTTGTAAGCTGTCGGAACTTCTAGCATCCCTTGGGCACGTCTTCGGGTGTTTAGCATGTGGTTGATGGGTTGAAGAAACCGTCGGTCGTCCATGTAAGTTAGGAGTGTTGTCATCTGAAAGATTGCCTTTACATCTAAAACTTTAAAACTTGAATTAGTGTGTCGAATAATTTTAACAAGACGATGTTGTAGGTTAGATATATTCTCCAGGTGGGTTTTTGCTGCGTTTCCCCAGGCCAGAATCCCGTATCTAATGCGTGACTCTGCCAACGAGTAGTACACTTGCTTTAGTACCTCCATATGTGAGTAACGCTTAAGATACACCATTGCAAATATAGTGCTCTTAAGTTGGAGACGCAGTACGTTGATGTGCTCACGCCATAGGAAATTCTCGTCAATGGTAACTCCGAGGTATTTAATGGTTTTAACTACCTCGATTGTGCTGCTGCTCCTCAGTAATGGACAACGATCATTTCGATGAAAGATTTGAATAACTTCCGTTGGCTTCGATGGCGTCCGAATATGCATCAACTTAGTTTTATTTGCGTTGATCACCAGGCCGTTGTCATGACACCATTCAGATACGAGGTTGAACTCGTGTTGCAGTATCTTTATGGCTAAGTGCAAGTCCCTGTGTTTTACGACGATTGCGATGTCATCAGCGTAGGCATATGCAGTAGCTTTTTTAAATGTTCTTAATAGTTCATTTGTGAACAGTATAAATAATATGGGGCCCAGTTTGGACCCTTGTGGCACGCCGTATTTGATCGTTCTTTTTTTGCTAAATGTGTCAGATATCTTGACTTGTATTTCTCTTTCACTCAGATAGCTTTTGAGCCAGTTTGCCAGCACTCCTCTCAGTCCTAATCTGTTGACGCTTTCCACAAGTTTTTCAGGAGTCAGGGTATCAAAAGCTTTGCTGAAATCTATAAAGAGCACAAGTACGTGGTGGTTTTTATTCAGTCCAGCATTCACGACGTTGGTAAATTCCCCCAGTAAGGATTGAGTGCTCTTGCACTTTTGAAAACCAAATTGGTTTGGATGAATCACTTTGTGCTTCGACATAAAACAATTAACACGATTAACAACTACCTCTTCCAAACATTTTTCAACCGCTGGTAGAATTGAAATCGGCCTATAATTCTCCATATCTTTTTTAATTCCTCCCTTGTATATTGGGCGAATTATTGAGGTTTTCATTAGTTTTGGCACACAGGACTGACACAAACTACGGTTTACGATCTTCGTGATTATAGGAGTGAGACACATAGCATTTATTTTGAGATCAACTGGTCTAATGTTGTCTGCTCCAGGACCTTTTTTGTCACTCAGTTGACACAGTATTTTGTAAACTTCAGGCTCTGTTGCTTCCTCTACGTAAATACTTTTTTCAAGTTGCCAGTTCTCATGGTTTGAGGTTTTTGTATCACAGATATGAATGATGTATTCCGCTTGATTTGAAAACCGCTCCGCAAATTCCTCAACAATGTCTTTTAAGCCATCGGCAGCATTTGGAAAATTATTTTTAATTGCTTCGTCTACTGAGCATTTCTTTCTTCCTAGCAGTTCACTCACAATACTCCACGTTTTCCTTGGGTCGCTGTTGGCATTTAAAAACTTTTGCTTGTAGTATTTGGCTTTTATAAGTTGAATGTTCTTAGTAACTGTGTTTCGATATCTTTTGTATTCATTTTCAAACGTCTTACATCTGGGGCTGTTTTTCCACCTCCTATATAACTCATCCCTTTTTTTGCACATTGGGACTATTTCTGGAGTTATCCATGGCTTATGCTTCCGTGTTCTTTTCCTTGTGGTTATTTTACTTGATTCAGCATAAATCTTATTCATTTCTCCTACGAACTCATTGTAGAGTGCCTCAACGTCATTTTCTTGAAGTATATGTTGCCAGTCTGTACTCTGAATAAGCTCATTAACTTTTTGCTGATTAATATTTTTAACCTCGGTTTCACATGGTGTTTCAGAGCTATTTAAGCTTTTCGTTGCATATAAAACAACGTAATGATCAGAGAGATCGGTTTCAATAACTGCTGAGAATATATCATGCTTAGTTATACTGACATATACGTGGTCAATTATCGTCGCTGTGTTATTTAAAACATCAATACGCGTGGGACATTTAATCACGCATGTTAGACCTTTGGAAGCCATCATCTCCATATATTTTAAAACAAGTGAGTTATTCTCGTCACTGATGTTAATATTGATATCTCCCAACACGATATTCTCATTATTCCCCTTTATAATTCCATCTAATTCTTCAATAAACCTTCCAACACTCGAGCTATGTCGCCTGTATATTGCATGTACATGCTTTTGTTCACTGTTATGGCAAATTTCTAGGTGTATGCCCTCGTAGTTTATTGGGCTAGCTGGTAATATTTTGTAAGTTATATTGTCTTTTATAAATATTGCAACTCCTCCTCCTTTCGTCGCATCACGGTTTAGAAATTCAGGATTAAAACCGTCAATGTTATAAAAATTATTTTTTTTTTCAGGTATATTTATTTCATTCATATTTATTTCAGTATATTTATATAGAAGCCCTTAGAGTGGAAATAGGCTACACATCATTTGAACACTTAGGAAAAAGAAGGGCAGTTAACCATATCAGTAAAGCATTAGTGAATTCGACACATCCGCAGTTTGAAACGATTGAAAAAATAATCTGTTCAAAACAAAAGATACGAAAAAACTCTGTATCAGCGCTCCTTAATACCACTTCAAAGCTCATTTGTATTAGACATGCCTAAAACAGCAGATATTCCACCTTCTTGGAAAAGGAATTCACTCCCAATAAACGCCAATCTCGCAAATTTCAAAAAGTTAATACTTCCAATGATATGTATAGAATGCTTCATGAAGAAATGATCTCAACCATAGGAGCGGATAGAATCTTTTACACTGACGGTTTACACAAAGAAAATCACTGGTGCTCATATAGAGTTATTCAATTATAACCAAACGCACAGTCATCTATCGTTCACCAAGCACTTCTACCTGATTCTGCCGACAATTACATTGCAGAATTAGCAGCAATTTATAAATGTATATCCGTTGCTCAACAATTTTCTGATCGATCCTTGATTTTAACAGATAATCTGAGTATTCTCCTGGGCCTTAAGAGTGAGACAAACAAATGCCCTTCGCTGGAGATAATTCGATACCTGGACACTGCGGGATCCAAAGGAAATGATGCTGCAGACTTAGCTGCAAAAGCTGCTATTAACTATCCGCTAATTGTGGAGTACCCCAAATTCTACCAACTCCAGCGCAAAACATTCCTCCATCACCAAAAGAAAGAACTCATAGAAATCTGTCAGAACTTTAAGACATTTCCACGAAAACATCAATCCTCCTACGACCGTATCCCGTACAATCAATCTCTTAGCAGAAAAGACAGCATAAAAATATTGCGAATCAGAGTAGGAAAAGCTCTTTTCAACACCAAACCTTTCTACAATCGTGGACTGCCGGAGGAGTGCGAGAATTGCCGAACGGTTCTCTCCATTTGGCATATTTTTGTTGAATGTCCCATATCTCGCCAAACTAATGAATCATCAGACAACATTCCCCAGAAACTAGCCGAAATCCTAAATCTAGCAGATGTAAGGACTACACAACGAATAAGAATGGCCATATTCGCTCATCAGAAATTAAATGAAATATGATTTTACCCTAATTTGAATTATTAAAATTTGTTTTCTTTAAATATTTAGCATGTGTCATAAATAAAGAACTTTTTTCTTTTCTTTTTTAGTATGTTATTTAGTATGTAAAACTTTAAATATTAGACGGCATCATATGGCCTGGCTGCCCTGATGCCTTAAAAAAAATAGTTTTTAAATTAATTTTGTAAATTATTTAAATAAATAAATAAGAAATGAATTCACCGTTGACGACCCTTGCAAGCGTTTAGAAAACAACGATCTTCGAATCTACATATGGAATGTTTGGACCTGAACAGGCCACGTTCGCAGAGCAATTAGCAGAGGCTGATATCACCCAGGAACTGCGATGGGTTGGGCCCGATATAAGGAGGATGAAAAGCTGTCCCATTTACTATGATGATTGCTATAGGCAAAAGAAATAGCGCTTATTCAGGTGCGGACTTGCCATATGTTTCAGATTTAGGCAAGAAATCTTGTGCTTGCGACACGTGAGCGAGCATCTTATGACATTCTTATGATAAGGACGGCGCCACAATATATCTTGTTCAATGTTCGTAGTGGCGTTGAAATCGTACTAGGTGGTAAGCATAGCCTACATGATAGCACGTCTGACAATGGACTTAGGCTTATTTACTTTGCGGTGAGATGAAATATTACTTTAAAAAGCACAGGGTTTCCTCATCTCAATATACTCAATTGACATGGTGGTCTCAGGATAATCAAGCACTAAATCATAATGAACATGCATATTGATATGACATGATTCCAGTATTCTGGTCATTCCGCCAGCCAACATAGACTCTTATCACCACCTTTTTGCAGCCAAGGTGCGAATGCAGATTTCCCAAGGGCCACAACAAAGAAGAACTTCTGTGAAAAGATATACATAACGTATGTTGGGGGTAAGCAACAATTTTGGTTTCCCTGTTGTAAATGTTCGAAGCAAGACACGCTCTTACTTGATTGATGTGAATAAATTTGATATAAAATGAAGACACGGTCCTCTTAGTTCAAAGTTTTATTACAAAAGAAAAATGTGTTCAGGTTTTGACAGCCAAAAAAAAACCTAAAAACTGCGAAAGTTTACATTGAATTGCTTTCAAAACGAGTTTACATAGAGTTATGATGGGCATTCTATGTGAATATGTTTAAAGTGAGCATTTACAGGAAATCTTGTAGTAGAGTCGACGTTGGTGCTGAGAATATGGAATATTTTTCAGCAGACTCTATAATGACGAAGAAGCCCAAATTGCTGCAGTTATGGAGAATAGACCATTTAACACCTGACCAGAGCGAAGTGAGTAATATCCAAGCTAAAATTCAACAGATCAGCTGGACCTGTCAGCCGAGGTATTCAAAACTGCTGGAAATGTCTTTGTGTAAAGCATGCACCAACTCATTCCTCAGATCTGGTCAGAAGAGTGTATGTCTGAATGGAATCTTACCATCGATTCACCTGCGCCAACTATATAAGACTCCTCAACATCGAATACAAGATTTTATCTGCCGTATTATGAAACCCTTCGCCAACAATTGACCTAATCTTCACACTCCGGCAAATCCTGGAAAAAATCCAAGTAGTCCAAATCGACACCTACCATCTTTTGCTCGATTTTAAGGCCGTATATGACAGCATTTACAGAGACGAGCTATATAGAGTCATTTCTAGTTCCGGCATCCCTGCCAAACTCGTCCATCTGTGCAGAATGAAGAAGTTTTAGACATGCTGATGCTCTGTCTTACATTTTAACATCATAATTGAAAGAATTGTGCATAACTCATAAGCGTACACTGGAGGAACCATTTCTCAAAAGCCTATGAAACTACGATGCAAACGTACGCTGATGATATTGACATAGCGGGCTGTCACCGGTGTTTTCGCTAGTATTGAAAGGGAAGCCGCTAAAATGTGTTCAGTGGTAAGTGAGGGCAAACCAAGTTGTCAACAGGAAGGGAACACGACAACGGCGGATGAGACAGAATATCACAGCTATAACTTCGAGGTAGTAAGGGTTTTTGTCAAGCTTGGATCTGCTATGAATGCTGCCAACAACACTTTATCAGAAATACAAAGAAGAATCACTCTTGTCAATCACTGTTTCTTTGGGCTAAGAGGGCTATTGAGTAGAAAGTCCTACATTGTCTTTATGGCGATGAGGCATGGACTCTATCGAAAGCGGATGAAGATATCTTCAGTCGTTTCGGGAGATAAATCCTTCGATATTCCAACCCGTTTGCATTGATGGGGTTAGTAGGAAAAGATTCAACGACGAACTACATACGAGTATACGAGCGACATTGACCTAGTCAAAAAATTGCGCTTCAGTCGCTTGAGGTGGCTAGGATATGTAGAGCGATTGGACACAAGTGTTCCGGGTGGCAGAGTCTTCGAATCGAACTCGGATGGACTACACTGTAGAGGAAAGGCTGGGTTCCAAGACGCACCGATGCGGTTCCAAATGGTATAAATTTTGCATCCAGTGCGCATCAGTCAAGCAAACAGCCCATCAAAAATATTGCTGATGCACTGAAAAGGTTTTGTGTGTGCGCGACGTGCGAATTATATCTTCAGAGGAAAGTGTTGGTGGAGCTTGAAATGCCAAATTATTGTGCGTAATACAATTCACAACACGAATATTAAATGGAAAATTGTTCGTAAGTTGTTATTTTAATTTGTTAATTGTTAGCTATTTTGTGTAAAAATTTTATTTTTTAGAGGAAAAAAGTGGACGCATGAATGGCAGAATTTGCTACTTTTTGTGCGCCTGCGAATGGAGTTGGAGTTTAATTCCAAGCGCAGAAAGAAATCTGTACTATGGGAGCAAGTGTTCAGGGAAATCAAGGGGATTGATTGGCGATTTTCTGGTAGGCGGTGATCTGAATTGTAGGCACAGAAATTTTTTTTTTTTTTTTTGTCTAATGAGCGCGCGCTCAAGGGGTTTATGTACCCTTAAGGTGATTGTTCACAGCGCGGGCAAAGGAAATTTAGGGAGGAAGAAAAGAAAGGTACCGATATACGTTGCTTTTAAATGTTTGCAAGTTATAACGACCATGAAATACAGAGATCGGCAGGGCATTCCATAAGCGAGTTGTACAGTCAGTTTTTTTTTCAGTTTTTATGCATTTTTATTTTTTACCTTAAATTACTCTTATATGCTAAACAAAAAACGCTTAAAAATTAGCTTAAATTACTTACAAATAATCTTATTCTAACTTACTGGCCCCATGCGGGCACTCTAAGTTAATCCTAACACTTAAACTATGTCTTTCGACGAATCTTACATTATATTTTTATTTTAACATTACTTAATATTAGAACTAAGAAAATAAATTATAAGTAAACAACTTAGTGAATGGACATTTTTTGATTTTTTATAAAACTTAAAACTAAAAGCCTACAGACTACCTAAAAATAAATCTTAATCTACTTAAACCTACTTACATCTAATACGTAGAAGATTAATACGTGGAAGATTAACGGCACCGCCAATCTGTCCTGGATCAGACCTTTACTATCTAGATAGAGGAACGCTTCTGGAGGAATAAAGCCGTCAAAGCGAACTCTCTCGTGATACATATAATTAGGGTAGAAAGCCCCAGAGATCAGGTGGTTCGATGAGGTCATTGCTCTTGCAATGTGCCTTCGAGTCAACTTAATGACGAAATTGTCCACTCTTATTAGGTTCGCCCTGTTGTAAAGGACCTCATTAGGATAAATTTTTTTGTACTCCGACTCTGGTGTTCTATACAAGCGAAGACAGGCCCTAAGGCAAGCCCTCTCAAACACCCGAATCTTTTCCAATAAACTTGCTCTCACGTTGAACCACACGGGACATCCAAATACAAGCATAGGCCTGATAAGGGCCATGTAGCAGATAACCTTCACCCCCGCATCGAGTTGGCTGTTATAAAACAGTCTCTTTGTAAGGGCAAAGGCACCTCTGGCTCTGGCCAGAGCAACATCTATATGTTTGTTAAAATACAGATATTGATCTAGCCAGATCCCAAGGTATCTGACTACATTTCGACAAGCGAGTGGCTGTCCGTGTTGTCCGAGGATAGAAAACTTTCGCCAATTCTTTCTGGTATCCCTAGAGGCCCCAGACAAAGGCGTTCTAAACAGAATGGTTTCCGACTTCTGGAAGTTGATCTTCAAATTCCAGTCATCGCAATATCGCTTAATTTTGTCGAAGTCACGCTGCAAAAGTGTATTAATGACCTCAATCTTTGGACCCGATCTGTACGCGATTATGTCGTCTGCGTACGCTATGGCGTGGTGAAGTGAACCTATCAGATCACTCGTGTAAATGTTGAATAGGATCGGCGAATTTACCGCACCTTGTTGCAGACCGTTTTTAATGTTAAATGTTCCAGCAGAAGTCACATCGCCATTCTTCACGATGAACTGTCTACTGGAGAGCATATCAAAAAGAATATACAGCAGTGGTTTACTAATGCCCAACCTGTCCAGCTTGAAAAAGAGTCCTTCTAACCATACGGTATCGAAGGCCTTCTCCAAGTCAATCAGGCAGGCACCAGTGCACTGTTTCTTGCCTTTGTTCCATTGGATATCAGAAACCAGTTTCGACGCAGCATGAATGATATCATGTCCCGCCTTGAAACCGAACTGATTATCCAGAACTATATGTTTGTCCTCAACCCACTTAGTCAGGACTCTATTGATCACCTTCTCGAAAACCTCACTGATGTTTGGAAGAAGACTAATCGAGCGGAGATTCGCCGGATTGGAAGTATCTTTATCCCTTTTGGTGATGGGATGTACCACCGCAGTTTTCCAATGCGCTGGATAATGTGCATTATTCATTGCATTATTAAACAGGGTGGTATAAATGTCCACCGCTTCTAGTGGGAGATGTCGAAGCACAATGTTCGGTATTTCATCGGTTCCCACTGATTTATTACTTCTAAGTGATTCGAAGATCGTTTGGAGCTCTTCTTTCGAAATGAACGGGGGTAGTACGCCATCGTTGGGGATGACATTATTTGCCATATTTTCGTCACTGAACTGGGTGAAACCAGAGCTTTCAAATCGCCAATTAGCAATTTCATTTCGAAGGTAGAAATTGTGCACAAGGACTCGATTCTCTAGATCGTGGTTCGGGCCAATGATAACATTCGCCTAGTACACTTCCTGGAAAGTCGCTCCTATAGCCTCTACCTGCTCCTGCGGATCCTCGACCACAAAGAAGTTGTCATCATCAACAGCCTCATTTGGATCTATGCCTGCTGCTACCAGTATTTGTTCGTTGGTCAACGTTCTGGCTATTTTAAGACACTGAAGGTCGTTTTGGTTTCTTCTCCGAAATATTTTATTTATTTGCGGGAACATATTCGGGTTGCTGGTGTTTACAGCCCGAACCTTGTTGTTAAAATACAAACTTACAGAATTTCTTTAATTTTCCTTTATTAATGTTTGGAGGTTTTTAATCGACGATCATGATCTGCGGGTAACGTCTGTCAGTAAACTGTCTGTACAAGGTTTTTAGGCTTGACAGCAGCCCACTTTTATGTCGGTGCAGTGCGTCAATGGTTGCATTGCGGAATAAGTCTTCATCGTCAGTGTGTTGGTACAGGCGTATTGTTTTGTCCATTGTTCGTTTGATTGTCTCGTCCATTAGACTTACTCGTAGATACCTGTCAATCTCCTCGTTTGACAGATTTCGGTTGGACGGTGGTAGACCGTCAGTGTTCTGGAGAAGTGTGTCCAACGCACCCTACTATAATTGTAAGAATGCCTTTCAACAAACACATCCAATTCCGTAGTTTCGTTGGGAATGGTTATTTCGGTTCATACACGAAAGTGCGTAGACAGTTAGTGGTTTGTTGGTTTGTGCACGTCAGTTGTATTCGTGTGTCGAACGTGTCTAGGAAACGACGGACTATCCGTTGCCTTAAGGCCGAGTCGATGAATTATACTGTGCTGACCCCACAAATTGAATAGTAGGTTCCCTCTAGTATTTGGTGTATTATTTCCCCAATCACTATGTTTGACGTTGAAATCTCCGCCGATAATAAAGTAGTTCTCCTCCAATTCCAGTCTTAGGAATCGAAAAAGTGTCTCGAGCTCAGAGATGAATAAAGTGGATTGAGCCTTAGGTGCATAGACAGACACCATGTACAACCGATTTCCACTACGGAGAGGGATACACACGATGCATGCTTCCAGCACCTGGAACCTACGTACTACATCACTGTATACTCTTTTAAAACGTATACCTTTTCGTACGAAAATCGCAACGCCACCTCCCTGAATGGAGTTGGGTCGGTTTCTCCGTACTATTTTGTATCTTTTGTGCCTCATTTTGTGTCTTTTGGTAAGCTTAGTTTCGCTAACCAAAAGCACATCAGGGGCTTGGTCTTTAAGCAACTTAAATAGTGCGGCTCGTCTTTCGAGCCTAATCAGTGAATTCACATTCACAGCAAGGATCTTCAGGGTTTGCTCCGCCACGTACGTACCCATTACGGCAAAAGGTGCGTTAGGCCAGGCAGCAGTGCGTATACTTGATCCACCCGCGCGGTCTGTTCAGTTAAATGACGTTGTAGCTGAGACATCTGCCCTTGGATAGAGAGCAAAATAGCTAGCATGTCAGGTACTGGTTCAGCTGCTCTGGGCGCTGGGGCCTGAGAAGCAACCTTCGCTTGCTGTACCGTATTTCCCCTACCTGCCGCCATTTGGGCATAAGCGAGTTGTACGGCTTAGGAATGAATCACGATATTTAAGAGTACGTCCGAAAATGGGCTTGAGGGTATACTGATGAGCATTCATAGCGAGACGGGTGTTACTGTTGAAAGTTTGAATGGGCGGAATGCTACTGGCGATTTCAGTGGAGCACTGGTGGTGGAAGTAGCGATAAAACAAAGTGAGACACGAGACATTTCGTCGGTGTTCGAGGGTGTCCATTGATTGACTGATATTAGTATCGTCAATAAGTTTTATCGCACGGTTTTGAATCCTATCTAGCAGGTGCAGAGATGTTTTAGGAGCACCGGACCAGATGTGGGCATTGTACTATAATTTTGGGCGGATGAATGCCTTATATATTGAGGCCAGATCAGAGGGGGTAAAATATTTCTTACATCGCTTGAGGAAACCTAGACATTTCGCAGCATTTTTGGCGACATCAAATATGTGGTCATTCCAACGTAAGTTGTCATTGACACGCAGACCGAGAATGGAAAGTTTTTCGGTTTCGACGATGCAAGTGCCATTCATGGATAATGGCTGGGTGTTTAAATTTCGCTTTAAAGACAGCAGACAGCATTGTGTTTTGGAAGCATTAAATTCCACTCTATTGATAGTTCCCCAATTGGTTATGCTGTTGATATCGGAATTTAATGAGCTTAGCATACGCTGCCGTTCTCGTACTACAGCCGAAGAGCAGGGCCGTGAGTCCGGAAACGAATATGTAAAGCAGAGAGTACTGTCATCAGCAAAGGAATATATTGGATTAGAAGTAGCAGGCAAGAGATCAGATGAAAATTAAAAAGAGTGTCGGAGATAGAACAGAGCCCTGGGGCACACCAGCATTTATTTTGTGAATATGAGACTTGAAACCGTCCAAGACAACTTGAATTGAACGTTCCGAAAGGTAATTTCTAGTCCATTGAAGAAGAGTCGTCAATCCTAAATGCACGCATTTTCAAAAAAGAGCCTGATGCCAAACTCTGTCAAATGCCTTAGAAATATAAAGTGCAACTATCTTGCTTTCGCCAGATTGATGTACGCTTTGGTTCCATTTTTCGGTGAGACATGCCATCAAATCGCCGGTGGACTTGGGAAACCGTACTGCCGGTCATTGAGAAATTTTCGTGTTTCGAGATATTTCATGAGCTGACGATTTATCACCGTTTCCATGACGTTGGAAAGAAGGGACGTAAGTGTAATGGGTTTGTAGGAGGAGAGAGAAGATGATTCGCCTTTTTTAGGGACGGGCTGGACAAATGCTGTTTTCCATCTGCTCGGGAAGAGTCCTAAAGTGTAGGATTGATGAAAAAGCTTACGCAGTGGTTTTGCCAGCGAGGAAGAACACCTCTTCAGAAGAAGGGGAGATATACCATCTGGACCAGCGGATTTATGTATGTTGAGATCTTTAGGTACTCTCGCTACTACACGACTGCGAAAGTAGATTCGTCTCATTGAAGATTCAACGCACTCAAATGTAGGCGGAGACAAGGCACAATCTGGGAGTGTTGTGCTGGCGGCAAAGTGTGCAGCAAGCAGATCGGCCTTATCCAAAGAGCTGACAGCTGGAATGTCATTGTAGATGAGCGTTGGGATGGAGGATGAGGCGGAATTTCTAATATTTTTGACGAACGACCAACAATTTTTACTGCCTTTGGGACATTGCAGTATTTTTTGTCTCAGTTTTTAGTCGTATTGGAATTTTTGGCTCGTTTGAACTTTTTTCGGGTTTCATCTGTCGGGTTGGTCTACCAGACCGAAAAAACATTTCTCTAACCCTGACGGCCTCTTTACAGCTCGAGTCGTACCATGCCTTTTCTTTTGGTTTGATACTCTTCATCCGATGAGGGATAAAGAATCTCATTCCAAAGAGAATGGTGTCTGTAATCATATCAGCAGCGGCATCCACGTCGTTATCGAGGAAGCATAACGACCAGTTAAAATTCCTATAGAAGCTGTTAAGACCGCTCCAGTTGGCTTTCTCGTATTGCCATACGGTTCTTTTAGGAATTTTTTCTCTAACTGTATGGTCGGTGTACGAGAAATTAGCTGGTATGACACAATGGTCCGACGAGCCTAGAGGGGAGAGCACATCAATGATGTACTTATCAGGGTGAGAAGTTAAAAACAAGTCCAGGGTGTTGGCGCTATGACTATCAACGTCTGGTATTCGCGTGGGCTCATTTACAGGCTGCGTTAAGTTGTTTTCCGCAGCGAAGATCTCAACACACCGTCCTTCGGATGTTGTTTGTCTAGAAAGTTGTGCATATTGAAATCGGCCGTAATAACGATTTCAGTATGAGGATACAGGGATACAATTCTTTGAATGGAGTCTGACGGCACATCAAACTCGTTAAAAGTTGAATTGCTGTCCAGTTTGGGGCTTCTATAAATAAAGCAGTAGTGGATAATTTGCTTACGGAGATGGAATTTTAACCGCATGAAGTTGAATTCCAGATTGGAACATGGATCACATTGTGGTTGAGTTTGGTAAGCTACATCACTACGCACATAAATGGCGAGACCGCGGTGAGAGAAGAATAATGGCACTAGTTCGTAGCCAGGTAGCTTCAGATCAGAATGATATGAGAGGTGTGGGCGGGGAGCTACCTGTGTTTCACTAAGTGCCAAAACAGCTGGTCTGTACTTACAGATGTGGACGTACGCAGAAAAGTGATTACTTTTTAGCCCGCGTATATTGGCTACGTCTACCCTGAATTCCCTAGTCATAATCGCAGACAAACACAGAAAACACAAACACCGACGCTACTAAGCAAGGCTGCGATATATGCATATACTCCTAGCAGAATATTTTAAAAGGACTACTCTGCTTGGTGGAAGTGAAAGAATACTGAAAGCTGGTTGCAATTACTCTCTTGCACTTGATCCTGCTTCAATTATAACTTAACCCTTTGAGTGCCGGGAGCCGATATATCGGCTCCTGCTACACTCGCGAGAAGTGCCAGAGCCGATATATCGGCCCGCGCCTCGTAGCGCTTTACTATTCGCATTGCGGGAGAACTCTATCTCAAAATAAATTTGTAATACGTTGTAAATGATCTAATTTCACTATGAGAGAATTAAAAAAAATAGTTTTTCGTTTTAACTCTTTGTGGACGACGACCTTTTCCTATCGCTTGGAGGTACCGAAGTCTAACATAAACACCGATGGTCGCCACTCAGGCGATATTCGATCTGCGGCGTAAATCGCTGTGGATTTGGACCCTTATCGGTACTTGTCGACAGTGTTTTATATAACACAAAATAACATCGCATTGCCGCAGCGAAACGTAGGATCAGTTAGTTTCTCCACGATCGTTGATGTGAACAGTATATTTCGTCCCATTTACAGTTTGAAAGCGTGTTTTGTGTTATTACCGTTGTTTTTCGCTTGTGTCAAACATTGTTGCTTTTGAGGAAAATTTTACCATCAACCGTTTTATAAAAAAACCCGTCATGGATGACGCGGAAATAGTCCGAATGGTTGACCAGTTGGATCTAGCACATAGTGACGAGGAAGAAATCGTGGCACCAGGAAGTCGGCATCCACGTAGGATCTACAGTGATAGTGAAGCGAGCGATGATAGCGAATCAGAATTAGAGGGAAACGATACCGAGGAAGAGCTGAGAGATTTCCGTGAAGTTACCGTGGCCAACGACAGCGAATATAATCCTCGCCCACAATTTATGGAGATTGCTGGGCCTAAACATATGCCAGCAAGAAATTCCATGCCGAGAGCGTATTTTGATCTTTTTTTTACGGAAGAATTTTTGAGCTTATTGAGAAATGAGACGCATCGATATGCCAGGCAGTTCCTCAATAGAATCAATGTTCCCTCAGGATCCAGAACAACAGAGTGGAAGGCAACCACAGTTTCAGAAGTAAGGGCTTTTATTGCTGTGCTCTTGGAAATGGGTATAACACGTAGACCGACACTTTTCAGTTATTGGTCAACAAACCACAGACAAATCCCATGGTTTGGCCAAATATTCAGTCGCAACAGATTTCAATTAGTTTGTAGGTTTTTCCACGTAGTAGACAATGAAAAATTACCAGCACGTGATAACCCAGAATATGACCCTACAGCGAAATTTCAACCAGTCGTTATCCATGCAAACAATAAGTTCAAATTTCATTATTCGCCTAACCAACATCTGAGTATTGACGAATCATTAGTCGGCACGAAGTGTAGAACGTCGTTGATTCAATATCTGCCAAATAAAAAGCATCACAGGTGGGGTATCAAGTTTTGGATGTTGACTGATGCAGTTACCCATTACTGCTTATCGTTCTTCTGCTATAGAGGAGCTAGGGATCAAACCGATAAAGAAGAAATAAAGAAGAATGGTCTTGGCCACGTCGTGATTCATAAATTATTGAATATGGGCAATTATTTTATGAAAGGCTATCACGTGGTAGCAGACAACTTTTTTACAAGCATTCCCTTAGCAAGAGCACTGTTTGAAAAAGGGACATATCTGACTGGCACAATCCGCAGCAACAGGAAATATATTCCATCATTTATGAAGACTAAATTGCAAGAGGGCGCATCTAAGTACGCCCGAAATAATGAAGTCTTACTATTAGCGTACCGGGAAAAAAAGTCGCAGAAGAAAAATGTTTTACTGATGTCCACATTTGAGAAGGCTCAGAACAAAACGACTACAATCAGGAAAAGGAATGCACAAATACAGGTCGAAAAACCAGCAATCGTAGCTGAATATAACAAACACATGGGAGGCGTAGACACGTCAGACATGATGCTATATTCATACTTAGATGAAAGAAGAGCCATCAAATATTGGAAAAAAGTAGTTTTCTCCATTTTCTCCCGAATGGTGTTGAATGCCTACATATTATATCGGCACAATACAGACGGCAAAACCAAAACAAGACTGGAATTCATTACTGATGTTATCCAGTCGATAACCACTGAATGGTTGGCACTAAAGAGGATAGCACACGACACACCATTAGCGGAAACTTCAACAAATGTGCCCCGCATAGGTGTACGGAAACTGCCTGGAAAACTGGAAAGGGTTTGCGTGGTGTGCAGCAGAAAGGATGGTGGCCCAAAGAGAAAATCACGCACAGTTTGCAATAAGTGCAACAAAGGATTGCATGGAGTGTGCATTAGTAGCCACGAATGCTAAATAAATTATTTGTGTGAGTTGCAATAACAAAATTTTACACATTTGCAATATATGTATAAATATTTATGACAACATAATTTTGTTTCAGCAATGTTATATTACCGATAACAATTACATATTTCGAAAGAGATAATCCGCCTGGCGCCTACCGTGTACCTTCAAGTTATGTTTTATTTTTGTTATGTAATATTGTTTATCTTGTTACAAAATATATTGGAAATACAAAGTATATGCTTCATTATAATTGACCCATATAAAATTGTGGTGAAAAGATGGCTGTTTGTATGTGCAAACACGTTTTGTACGAGAGAACTCAACTTTTACTTCATTTATAAACATATATACCTTTGTTTTTTCTATAATTCTCAAATGAGTACAAAAAAACTAGTGTCATTGTTTCGTTCTGTATTTCATCTATAATACGCAGCTTTTTGAATCATGTAAATATCGTTTCTCGTTTGGTTTTTATAAGCATTTTCCCGAACCCTTGTAAAACTGTGAAATTCGGCCGGTTTTTCTCGCATAGGCACCTCCATTTCGCCCGGCACTAAAAGGGTTAAGAACCAAACCAATTTGCACCAACTTTTCAGTTTCATCAACTGAAATATTCCCCTTGAAATAATGTTGCTGTAACATTAATAGGATTCCATCTATGAAATTTTTAAGTTGCATTTCACTGTCTTTATTGACTTGTTGAATAATATATTAAATAAACACTTTATATTATTCACTACGAACTTAATATTGAATAAAGAAATAACAAGAAAAACTATTTATTCGCGTTTAACGAGTGCTGTGTTTACATTTTTTAAAGCACGATTCTATTTAAACTATCCCATCTAAACACTTCACAAGCACTTATTTCGAAACTCGCGTATCTTTTCTCGACATTTTAACCCAACACGTATTTGAAAACAATAATTTCTAAATCTTGTTCCGTACCGAATTTTAGCTTCCCATACATTTTGTTTCAGCCAACGAATTGTTAGAAATTGACATAGGGTTGAAGTACAAAAAATATCCGCCAGAATTTTCGTTCCGAGTCTCAATTGGAAAACCCTTTATCATTTGTATAGTCTCTGATTAGTTTGAAATAATTATGGATTTTGGGGACATTTCCTTTTTCAATTCCATTGCCAAAATACATCTTACTTTACCTCTTTGCTTTCTTCTTTTCCGGAGAATGTTTAAAATTATATTGTCGGTAGGTCTACCCGACAAATCAAGCAAATTATTGAAAATAATTTTATTTATTAATTGATCCGTCCAATTCGAAAATTAATTACCAAGCCGAAGAAAAAAATTCAAATCATATGCAAAGCCTTCAAAATTGTCCCAAAACGTCAAAGTCAAACAAAAATTGTATCGATGCAATGCATCAGTTTTGTTGCGAAATTCTGCATCACAGCTGTATCACTACCGCATCGATGCAATTTTTGTGACGTTTTGGAACTCAGCCAAACTCTCACCTTGGATGGAGGCACTTAACAAAGGATTAGGCTAACTGGAGAGGTAGGTAAGTAAATATGCCCCAAGTAAGTATACACCAACGAACTTGTATTTTTAGGCTGGGGACGTAAAGTTGAATTTTTATAACAAGCTGAGCACAGTTAATATTGTCATAGGAGACCTTACTTCCTAGAAGAAGATCGGAATCAAAATCGCAATGTTGCGACGTAAAAAGGAAGCCTTGGACCTCCAATTCCTTATTTCGAAAGCTCAAAGATTCTCCAAAACCAGGTAGGTACTAAAGAGCACAACAATGCCTCATCAATAAAAGTATGCTGTCTGGCAAGGAGAAATAGATTTAGATTATTTATTGTATCATACATGCTTACACAGTAAGAATTCACTAATAAGTCTGTGAAAGATAGAAAGTTTTTAATTCATATACATAAATGGTTTGAAAGTTAAGTTAAATTGCTTTTATATTAATTAAGCTTATTCTTATGTTTTGAATTTATTTTAAATTGATTCTAATTGAAATTGAAATTGCTTGAATTGGGATGGGGATGGGAAAAAGGTTGCTCTAGTTTCTAAAAAAATTTTGAAGATCGTTTATGAATCGTCGCGCATCAGTTAGCTCTCGCAAGTTATGTGGTGAATTCCAGAGGCGGATAGCAGCAACAAAAAATTGTCTTTCGGATGTTAGACAAGAAAAACGCGGAAGAACCAGACACGAAGATCTGTTAGATCTGTTAGATGCCGGAAACTAGATTTTTTCATAAAGATATGAAGGTTGTCTACTTAAGATTATGTTAAAAAGAAGTATGGCTGTTCGAAATTTTATATAGTTATAAAACGACATGTTAACTAGGTGTTTTGCAAGATGTAAAACGTGATTATGTCTTTTAAACCGTATACATATCGAGTAGTATTGAAAGCCACTTAAAGTCGCCTTCTACTCTCGGCATCACATCCATAAAAAATTTCACATCCGTAGATAAGTACAGGAATGACTAACGTTTTAGCAAGTAGCAGTCTTATATGGAGAGGAATAAACTTTTGAGCAGTATATAGGGTTCGTTTTCCCTACTACATTAGTAGGGAATGTGGTTGTTCCATGTAAGGGTTCTGTTGAAGACAAGACCTAGATTTTTCGAAGACTCAACAAATTCGATTTCAGAGCCGTTTAGCATTAATTTGATTTTGATTTTGCGGCCCGGGTCAATCCCGGACAGATTTATTAAGCTTATTGCAAGCAAACATATACTTAAAACTAACATTTTCACTTAAAAACTAAAGGGTGGGAGCGGTTAAAGAAAGTTAGGACGTGAGGCATAGGTGGAAATAAGTATGTTCTTGAGGGAGAGTTTGCTGAGATGGTAGTCGAAGAGAGGCAGTACATCGTTAACTTCGCGAAGCATCCTAGACATTGGCTCCAGGTGTCCGTAATTCGTTCTGTGAAGATTGAGCCGGAAAAGTGGCACAGACCTAAGATTCCGGGGATTGGTGTTAAAAGAAATAATTTGAAGTAAGGAAGGACAGTCGATATTACCTACTAAAATTTGATGAATAAAGAGAATGTCGGCAACTTTTCGGCGTATAGAAAGGGGTTGTAAATTTATAAGTTTC
This sequence comes from Volucella bombylans, assembly GCA_949129095.1. Lineage (NCBI taxonomy): Eukaryota > Metazoa > Arthropoda > Insecta > Diptera > Syrphidae > Volucella > Volucella bombylans. The sequence goes on from CASBSA010000104.1 coordinate 27,874, forward strand.
AGCCGGTCAGTGTAAGGTGGTAAGTTTTGGCTATCATCCCAGGGAAGACCACGTAAAGCAAAGCGTAAAAACCTGCGTTGAACAGCTCCTATCCGGAGGACGTGAGTTCTGTTGTAGGGTGACCAAACTTGGCTGGCATATTCCAGAAGAGGCCTAACAAAGGTTATGTAAAGAGATTTGGTAACATAAGGATTGGAAAACTCCTTAGACCAGCGCTTGATAAAACCAAGGGCAGAGTTGGCTTTTTTTTATTATATTATCAATGTGAGAACGGAAATTGAGTTCCTTGTCGCAGATAACACCTAAATCACGCAACTCATTCACTAAGGGAACAGGCAGATTAAAGATTAGATAGCAACAAGGTGAAGTAGGGAGGCGTTTACGGGTATATGTTATAGCCTGACACTTATTGACGTTAAGCTCAAGAAAATTCTTGTGACACCAAGTACAAAACCTGTCTAGATCTTGCTGCAGAAGTAGGCTGTCTGCGGAAGATGATATATACCTAAATATTTTCATATCATCTGCGTAAACAGATATGTATGAATTTTAAATGATACAAGCAACATCATTAATGGTCAGAATAAATAATAAGGGGCCAAGGTGGCTGCCTTGGGGGACACCAGAGGATGCTTTAATTGGGTCAGAAACCATGGACCTAAATAGAACATAGTAAAGTCGTTCATTTAAATAGGATTGAACCCAAGTTATAAAGTTTATGTGGAAACCAAGAGCGTTTAATTTTAGAAGGATTATATCATGAGAAATTCTATCAAAGGCTTTGCTGAAATCGGTGGCAATCACATCAACTTCATTTCCATATTCCAGTGCACATAAAGTGCTTGATACGAATTCCGTTAAGTTGGTGGTCGTAGATCTGCCTTTGAAAAATCCGTGCTGGTTTGGGGAAACAATAGATTTACAATGGAAAAGCATTATGTCATAGATAATGCTCTCAAAAAGCTTAGGTATGCCGGACAACTAAGCAATCGGTCGATAGTTGGAAATATCGTCTTTTCTACCTTTTTTATGTAGGGGAATAATAAACGACCCTTTCCAGGTTGATGGAAATAATCCCTGGGTGATAGAAAGCTGAAAGAGAGCTGTAAGAGGTTGGGCTAGATGCATTTGACATTTCTTTAAAAATATAGGGGGAAGGTCATCAGGGCCAGCAGAATAATCATCTTTGAGTTTTATTATTTTATCTCTAACTTGCTCTAAAGTTATAGACACCGATTCCAAAGTTGTTTGTGGGCAGCTGTTTAAGTAGGAAAAGTAAGAATGGTCTGGCTCTTTTTTTTTTTTTTTTTTTATAATGAGCGCGCGCTCAAGGGGTTTGAGTACCCTTAAGGTGATTGTACACAGCGCGGGCAAAGGAAATTTAGGGAGGAAGAAAAGAGAGGTACCGATGTACATTGTTTTTAAATGTTTGCATGTTATAACGACCAGGAAATACAGAGATCGGCAGGGCATTCCATAAGCGAGTTGTACGGCTTAGGAACGAATCACGATATTTTAGAGTACGTCCGAAAATGGGCTTGAGGGTATACTGATGAGCATTCATAGCGAGACGGGTGTTACGGTTGAAAGTTTGAATGGGCGGAATGCTACTGGCGATTTCAGTGGAGCACTGGTGGTGGAAGTAGCGATAAAACAAAGTGAGACACGAGACATTTCGTCGGTGTTCGAGGGTGTCCATTGATTGACTGATATTAGTATCGTCAATAAGTTTTATCGCACGGTTTTGAATCCTATCTAGCAGGTGCAGAGATGTTTTAGGAGCACCTGACCAGATGTGGGAGTTGTACTCCAATTTTGGGCGGATGAATGCCTTATATATTGAGGCCAGATCAGAGGGGGTAAAATATTTCTTACATCGCTTGAGGAAACCTAGACATTTCGCAGCATTTTTGGCGACATCAAATATGTGGTCATTCCAACGTAAGTTGTCATTGACACACATACCGAGAATGGAAAGTTTTTCGGTTTCGACGATGCAAGTGCCATTCATAGATAATGGCTGGGTGTTTAAATTTCGCTTTAAAGACAGCAGACAGCATTGTGTTTTGGAAGCATTAAATTCCACTCTATTGATAGTTCCCCAATTGGTTATGCTGTTGATATCGGAATTTAATGAGCTTGGGAATGGATGGCGAACGCTTGGCCAAAAAAGATTGCGAAGAGATTTGCAATAATTTGGGGATCGCCCGAGGACCTATCAAGAAAATTTAGGGATGATGGATAGTTATCCGATTTGCTTTTAGTTTTGATGAACTGAAATAATATTTTGGGGTCGGAAATGAGTGTGTGGTCCATTCGGTTTAAATAGTTGTTATAGAGAGTTTGGCAAAGTACAGAGAAATTAATTTGGGCAGACTGGTAGTAGAAGAAATCAGTGTCGGGACGCGATTTTAAGTAAGAATACCAGAGCTTATTTCTCTTGTTACGAAGAGATCGCAGCTCTTTATTATACCAGGGTGGTGACGATGAGGGATTCCTTTTGGGTAAAAAAGGCACAGATTGGGAGAGACATTTTAAAATTTCGGTATAAAAGGATGCAAGAGCATCGTTAACCGTAAGGTTAGGGTTATTGTAGAGAAAGTTAAAATTGACCATACTGAGGAGGTTGTTCAGCTTGGCGTAGTTAGCCCGATGAAAATTAAAACTGTAAGAATATTCATAGGAATATTAGGTGAGGGAAATAAGAGAGATCTAACTTTTTTTTAGAAATAACTAAACACTTACACTTTGTCGGATTAAGTATTAGGCCGCTTTTGAGTGACCAATCAGAAATTCGTTCCAGATCCTCATTTAAAACACTGACGCAATTTTCAATTAGGCCCAAGGAACAGCTTTGATAAATTTGTATATTATCGGCATAGATATGCTTAGATGAACTTCGTATGACAGAAGCAATATCGTTAATATATATGGAGAACAATAGAGGCCCTAGAATAGAGCCTTGGGGAACTCCACTGACACGGCCTGTTTTCTTTCACTGAGATAGGATGAAATTAGTTTAACAGCAGTGTAAAATTAAATTAAATTGAGAAAAAGCGTCTTAATTTGCTGAGCAGGATCGAGTGATTAACCATATCAAAAGCTTTGGAGAAGTCTAAGAGTACCAGAAAAGTAACATTGTCCCTATCTAATTTGTCTCTATTATCTTCTATGACGTTCAGCAAAGCAGTTGTACAGCTAAGTTTAGCTCGGAAACTCGACTGCACTGTACATCTACTAGTGTACTGGAGGAACTGGTAAAGTGCGTAGGGACTTGACAATTCACGGGTTTTAAATCAAACAATTGCATATTTTTAGTTAAATGTCTTTGACATAACAAATTACTATTAATATCACTACAAACAATGACATTGCTTGCGCAAGTCGAAACTTCTTCCAAGACGTCGTAAATAGGTGTCAAATCAATATACCTATTTGGTCTATAAACAACATCTAAGCAAACACTCCTTTCGCCCCAAGTTATACATGCGAATAAATATTGAGAGGCAGAGGCTTTTGGCGAGCGACATCTTCGTCGACAGATTCTAACGTATGTATATCGCAACGCCTCCACCAGTACGATTACATCTATCTGCTCGAAAAAGTTTGTATCCGCTTATATCATAGACAGCATCCTTCACATCATTATTAAACCTGCGTTTCCGACACGCAGATTGCATCAACCTTTGAGTCTACAAATATATCTTTAAATTCATTCAGTTTTGGGCTTAAGCTTTGCGCATTCCAATGGCAAATCTTAAGACCGTAGTTATGATTATAAAAAATTCTATTCATAGGTCGAACCGTGTACTCTCTACCACTACCAATGCAACACACTCTACTTTCATCTAGATCTATATGTGAGATGTAAAATAATACGAGAACCAAGTAATACACGCAGATCAAGAACATAAATTTCCTCTTCCTTAATGCAACGTAAATTTATGAAAAGGGGCATTGGGGATAATTTCAAGCAAAGACAGTACAACAGTTAAAAAAGAAAGTACAGTGATGTCTGGATAGCGTGAACTAATTATTGCACAGGCCGTTCACGCAAAGAAGATTGTTCACGTTATCCAGTCGTGTTTTCTTGCTCATAAAATACACTTGGACAGTAGTTTTATTGATATTTATTGAAATTTAATTTCCATTCTCTTATTTAGTTAAAAAAAATCCTTAATATAGGGTCCGCCATCTAACGTTTTTCAACTAGTGCTTATTTCGTAAATGGTAACACTTAGCTCATGTCTGATTTGACAGATAATTAGTTTTATCCTTCCGCTGAACGAATATGGTTGTGTATACGCTTGAACAATGCTGGGAACGTGGGCCTGCGATCGACTTAGAGAAGATGCCGATTTTGGCAAAAAAAATCATCTTTTCAGATGAAGCCCATTTTGATCTTGGCGGGTATGTAAACAAGCAAAATTGTCGCATTTGGGGCACAGAAAACCCGCACGCATACATTGAAAAGCTTATAAACCCAAAACGAGTCACTGTTTGGTGCGGATTTTGGTCCAGAGGCATAATTGGGCCATTTTTCTTTTTTTTGGCCGTTACAGTCAATGGCGATCGTTATCGGGCCATGTTGAACGAATTTTTGTTCACAAAAATTGAAGAGGAGGATATTGGCAACATTTGGTTTCAACAGGACGGCGCTACATACCACACAGCCGAAGCTACACTAGATGTTTTGCGCCCTATTTTTGAAAATCGCATTATGAGCCGCAGAGCTGATGTCGTTTGGCCACCTCGGAGCTGCGATTTGATACCGTTGGACTATTATTTGTGGGGTGCCGTAAAAGATAAGTGTTACGCCGACAAGCCAGAGACAATTGACGCTTTAAAGGACAATATTCGTGAAGCCATTGGTGAAATATAGCTGCACACAATCGATAATGTGCTTAAAAATTGGACCGATCGTGTAGGCTACTGCATGGCCAGCCGAGGCAGCCATTTGAATGAAATTATTTTCTATTATTAACCGGAAGGATTGTACTTTCAAATAAAAAAAGAAATTTGAGAAAATATTCAGTAGTTTTTTTTTATAGCATTTTCAAAAAAAAAAAATTTTTGGCGGACCCTATACTAGTCTGTTTTTTTTATTTTGCAGCACTTTCTGCACAGCTTTTTCGCGAATTTTTTTCAAAACTAATATGTCGGAATACTCGGTGATATTGGCTTCAGCCCATTCTATTGCTTTATCAAAAATTTGAATAGGTTCAGCCGCTATTATCGTTGATCGAGGTTGATCGGCCGATTCTTCTAAAAATTCATATTCATCCGAATTAATCTCTTCGCATTCAGCTTCGTCGGGCATTTGTAGTACCGTGTCTTTAATTGCATTCCACCTGTTAATATCTGCTGCATAGTGTGTTACCTAAACAAATCAAGAGCTACATATCTAGCTATGGTTAGTATGATATTCGTAATCAAAATTACTTCTGGGATAATAATTTGTAGCAAATCTTGCAATTCATTAGTGTCATGAAATCGCTGCTGCCTCAATTTATCCCGTATCAAGATAAGAGGGATATTTTCCTCTTCATCTGAACTACCCCCTTCGCTGGCGCAAATCTGAGGCAAAATATTACGCCAAAATTTTTCTATGACGTCTGAATTTAACCGACTCCACGCTATTGCGAATAAAGAAACTGCGTCTTTTATTGTTAAAGACTTTAAGAAATCCAAAACATTTCTTTTTCCAATAGTTAATCTCAACAGACTTTTTCTGTTATAGAGCTGATCCTTTGGCTGAATCAGTGGTGTCACGTTTGGTGGCATGTATACTGTGAAAATAGAACCATCATCTGTTTTTAATAAAAGCTCGGACGGATGACATGGTGCGTTATCCAGCAGTAGAACAGCTTTTATTGGCAAACCTTCCTTTCGTAAAAAATCTTGTACCTGATACAAATGTATGGGCCTACCATTATCAACAATTTCTTATTGTATTCTTACCTGTGGGACAAACAGCTTGTGAAACCAGTCGTTGAAAATATCTGCAGTCAACGGTAATTAACTGGAATATCAAAGTTTTCAAAGTGGCTTTACTTTGTGACACCCAGTAGCGTTTGTACACGCTAAGAATGTAATCCTAGCCTTCTCTACATTTCGGACTGGAGCCATTCATTCACCAGCGGCAACATATGTTTTTTCAGGCAACATCTTCCAAAACAAACCCGACTCATCGGCATTATTATTTTTGAATGGCGCAACTGCGCCACGATCGGATGAAAGTTTTTCTCCACAGATTTTTAAAAGCCGAATACAATAACGTGACTTGAACTTGGTGACTTGGCTAAGTGGCCAACCAGAACTGGCATTAAATGCCCGTTCTTTCTCCTTTAGTTCAGTATGGAATAGTTTCGCTTTTTCTTTCAACATTTCTCCACTAACTGGTACATTTTTAGTACTGTGCTTCAAAAACCATTTGTATAACGCTCTTTCCATACGAGGATACTCGTCTTGCTTTAAGGGTTTTCTTTTCAACGAACTGATTTGGCTAGTGGTCACTACTTTAAAGATTTTGTTGTTATTTTTTACTATTGCTGAAATTGTGGATTTGGCTACACCGTACTGCCGAGACAAACTCAACGCGTCTTCACCACTTTCCAATTTCTCAATAACTTCACTTTTTTCTTTTAATGATAATTTCGGCTTTTTAAAAGACATTTTTGAAAAGAAACACTTATCTGAACTGCACTGTTCTAATTGTATGCAAAAACTAACAAACCAGCGAACGAACGAATGAACATGTTTAATCTTGTGCATACCTTTTTGGTTCACGTTATCGAGGTTTCTTTTGTTCACGCTATAGAGTACTCTTTATAAAAAAATGGGTGTTCACACCAGAGGAGTGTCCACGCAATCAGGGGTTCACGCTACCCAGACACTACTGTAAAATAAGAAAAACAAAAACAAAGAAATGACACTATGTACTTGTTGACGATCAGTGTTGATTTGTTGTTTTATGTGTCTTCTTCGGCAGGCACCTCGCGGCAATCGCAAATAATAATTGCTCATTCTCTACCAATATAGGTTCAGCTTCTGCACTCTCTCTCACAGCTCTTTGCTGCGCTTGAGACGCATAGCTCCCTGGTATATGGAGCGGTTGTTTTTAGTTAAACTCCTGCTTTAATGTCTACGTCTTAGAGGCATAGCTGCCCATGATTTTTGTAAAAAAGAGCCAGTGCATGCAAGACGGAGTTTCTTTCGCGAGGAGTGTTGAACATGACTACGATGGAAGAGTCAGTTTTGCCTCTGTTTGAATGTGCTGTTCGACTACGGAAAATGCCTTTCAATGGCGGGGGCATACATTCGATGTTATGGCAAAGATGGTGAAAAAGTGTTTTTAAATTTTCATTTGGTAGCTGGGGTACACCAAAACTTATGCCATCAGCTGCAATTTCTCGCCGTTCTTTTGAAGATTTTTTTTTAGTATTTTAGTATTTATTTTTATTATTATTTATTTCACTTAAATTACGTATAAATATAATATAAAAACAAATCCATATAAAATTCAGTACGTTAAGAATTTACAAAGTAAAGTAAGAAAAAAAAATAAATAAATCTGGTGGCATTCGATATTTTATCCTGAGTGAGTTCAAATAGTGTTGAATGCCACTTTAAAAGGAACAATACAATAAGATGGGGTGGGGTGTTGAACAAAAAATAGAGATAAAAGAAAACAAATTTTAGCAATTTAATTCATTTAACATTATGTCAATATGTTATCACTTCATAAATGATGCAAAATTTATGTAAACAATATACTAATATCAAAAGTTTAAATAAAAAGTTAGATCAAAATATTAGAAGTAAGAGAGTTTAAACTATAATAATCATGAGAGAACAGCCAATTTTTTACGCGCTTTAGAAAACATTTGGGCATGTGAACACTTCTGATTTCTTCCGGGAGGACATTAAATAAACGATTACATATAACTGAATAAGAATTTCTATATGCGGTGGTTCGATAGTTTGGCACTTGTAACATATTAAGCGAGTTATTACGTAGGTTATAGTTTGAGATTATACGAAAGTTTCGATTACCAGACTTCATAAAGAATGCTTTTAGAACCTTAAAACAGTATAAGTGACGAACAGGAAGAATCCCTAATTGACAAAACAAAGGAAAACTAGGATGCCTACCAGGTTTACGACAAATCTTTCGGACAACATTCTTTTGCAAGAATAGCAAAGGCTGAATTTTGTTTTGATAGCCACCTCCCCAGCAATTTATACCGTATTGCAGCTTAGAATTAAAAAGTGCATAATAAATTGTGGTTAGAAGCTTCGTTGAACATGTATTACGGAGGTAATAAAAATGCCTAAGTGTGGAGATAAAGTACTTCTTCAATGCAGTAGCGTGAGATGAAAATTTCATATTAGAGTCAAGTAAGAGTCCTAGGTACATAAATTCGTCAACATTCTCTATCAAAAAACAATCATCACTACAATTTTCACTAGCACAAAATAATTGACCAAACACACTGGTTGCACATTTACATTGATACAATTTAAATTGTTTGCAATTCGGTGCATGAAAATATACATCCGGTTTTGGATGAATGGACGGAGATAAATTAAAGAACATTAATTTAGTCTTAGGACTTATAACAAGTTTGTGTTCAGCGAACCATTGTCTTAGAGTATGTACATCGCAATTTATATTAGCATTTAGATCTAAGGGGCTATTGACGCCATACGATAACCCAACATCGTCAGCAAAAGCTGTAGGTAAGCCTTTTAGATTGAGGTAGAAGAGTGAGTTGATATAAATTAAAAACAAAATGGGACCCAGGACTGAACCTTGTGGTACCCCAAGTCTGATAAATTGCACATCACTTCTCGTCTCATTCAACTTTACTCTTAGTGATCTATTTTTCAGATAAGAGTTAAACCATTCAAGCATGAAGCCACGTACACCCGCATTTTCCAGTTTACTTAACAGAACTTTATGGTCAACCATGTCGAAGGCTTTGGTTATATCAATGAATAATGCAGCTGTACATTTTCTGTTGTCAAGGTTGCATATTATCTGAGTGCAAAACTCAAGAAGAGCGTCCTCGGTTGATTTGCCCTTTTGAAACCCAAATTGAGCAGGATGTAAGAACATCGTGTTGTCTAAGAATTTTACTAACCTAATTTTTATAAGTTTTTCGAAAACTTTACTTATGGTTGGCAGAAGGGAAATCGGCCTATAATTTCCTATTTCAGTTGGAGAGCCTTTTTTAAACAAAGGAGTAACATCTGCACATTTTAGATCGTCAGGAAAAATACCAGAAAAAACACTACGATTGAATACATCAGCTAATACATCCATAATGAAACATGCAATATTTTTAAGGACAACATTAGAAATACCATCGACACCACATGACTTTGAGTTATTCAAACTGCCAATCGTACTTAAAATCTCTAAAGGAGTTATAGGGTCAAAAACAAAACTTCTACAATGCACAGAGTTTACATCATTAATAGCAAGACATTGAGAACATAAATTTTTCGTTATTCTACTATTTAATTTATGTCCGATACTCGAAAAATGTCTATTAAAAGCGTCAGCAATTTCATTTATATTTGTTATTTCCTTATTACTAGTACGTAGGACAATAGTTTTTTGAATGGGAAATTTTTTGTTGAGAATGGTATTTACAACTCTCCACTCTTTCTTAAGATTACCTCTAGCTGAATAAAATATAGCACGGTAATAAGAGTCGCGGCAAATTGGGATTTCCTTTTTTAAATCAGCACATAATTTTTTATATTTCATTTTGAGAAATGAGTTGTAAGGGTATTTTTTGCACTTTACTCTAAGTTTATTTTTAGTTGTTACTTTAATTAATAAAGAATTAGATAACCAAGGCTTAAGTTTATAAATAGATTTTCTTGTGGGCAGGGAACTGCAACTGGCAATATGGCTATTGAGAGTGGTTAAGAAATTAGAATATGCATTCGATACCTCATTACAGTTATAGACATTGTACCAGGACTCAAAACGCAACCTGTCACGAAGCTTAGTATAATATATTCTTGGCTTTCCTTGGAAACATTTCTGAGTTTTACTATTGTTTTTACATTTTACGTTAAATAGAACGCCAGTCATGCAATGGTCCGTGATCAAAAAATCAAAAACACAATATTCACATTCTAAAGAAGCAACATTTCGAAAACATCCATAAATATGGTCTAAACAAGTACCTGATGCAGGCCTAGTAGGCACATTGATGAAGTTTGTCAGACCATTTAAAGCTAACAAAGTAAGATAATTTGATACCATAGAACTATCATCTAGACAATCAACATTAAAGTCACCTACAACCATTAAGTTTTTGGATTTCTCCATGTCTAACACGATAGAAAAATCATTAATAAACATCGTCACATTAAACATCTGCAATCTATAAACACATAAAAAAACAAATATTTCATGATTTAATTCGATGGACACCTTTAAAACGTCTGCACTAGGACAATCAACTTGGGAAACATCAATGATTTTAAAAGTGTTCTTTATAAAGCAGCCAACGCCACCTGCTGCGTAATTTTCGTTTGTTTTAGCATAGAAACTATAACCGGGCAGGAAGTAATCATTTTCTTCAACTTCAGTCACTTCCTCTTCGAGTTTGCATGAATCAGCAATTCGTGAAATTGTCTCTTGTTCCTGTGTGTGTAGAGATTGGATGGACTTTTCGACTGTGTCAATACGAATCTCAACGTTCTCTTGCAGTTCTTTTAAGCTTTTAAGATATATATCAACCTCTTTGACGTGCGAAGACAGCCTTTCTTCGATTGATGAAATTCGTTGAATTAAATCACTTCGCAAGGAACCTATTTCGGTGGAAATACGATTTGAAATTTCATCAAGTAGCTTAGCTAGTCGTTCCTCTAAATCGCATATAGTCACGCTCACTGTAGATTTGTTGGTGGATGGTGTTAATTTGTTGACGGTGCCTTTTCTCTCAGCTGGGTTGTTGCTGAGTTTAGGCGTTTGAACAGATTCCTTAAATGGTGTTGGAGTCGATTGTTTCTCTTTTTCAAGATAAGTTGATCGCGCCTATCCCGCCATTTTGCTCGTAAGAGTATGAAACAAAGAGATCGCGCTTGCAAGATGCAACTTACGAACAGAAGTTAATTTGTTATTTTATTTGTATTTTCGATTTTAAATCAATATACAAATGTAAAAAATTATCAGGGTATGCAAACGGAAACCTTTTTATGTACTCGTAACTCTTAACGAATCGCGTAGATAAATAAAAGATTTTTAAATGTTTTGCCGGACGAGGTTATCAATACGTCTACTCACTTTCAAAGCACATTTTATTGTGCTATTAGAAAATCAAAACTCCTCATTCAAAAATATTGAATGCCTGTGAAATGTATTGATCAAGGCGACCTTGTGGATTAATTAAAGCAGCGGCAACAAAAGTTGCTTTCAATTGTAGAGAGGGTCTGAGAATCAGCGCTTTCCTAAAGAATGGAATAAGAGTAATTGTCTTCAAGCTTCCTATGAAATCTCACGGAGTCTCGAAACTATGCTACTTGCACATGCGGATTATCATTGCGCTTTGAATATCGATGTCGGCTATTACTTAGTAGCCCTTAGTAGTCGCCTGAGTAACTATGTCATTGTTGCAAATTATCATTTGAAACCTGTATGGAGACTAAAGTGTTTTCAATCCGGGACTTACCAAAACACATAAAATTGAAATGACAATGCTCAGTCACAAGAATATTTTTTCCGGCAGTAAACACATAATGTTTTCGCCTATTACCAGACCCATTCGTTTCATAGACTTGTAAAAGAACTTCATATTACGAGTACATTCGCAATGATCTCCTTGGCATTTTGCTGAAGTGGTCATCATTTCAGACGTCTACTGCCAAAACGAGCAATACAAGTGAACACACAAATTTGAAGAAACCTACTCGTTCTCGTCGGGAATGGATTTTCAAACTAACTGTGCACTTATAATAAACCAAACTTTGTAGTATAGATACTGACCGTCGACCTTCGAATAAATGCTATCGCAGAAACTATAAGCAGCAGTATACGCTTGTATCTACGATTTTCCACCAAAGAATTTGATGTTGAATGCTGTGTAAAAAGTCCTTAAATACCTACACGCCCGGACAATTTAGGTATCAAACTCGAAAGAAGTTGCAAGTGTACGAGAACATCCTAAAAGGCTTTCCTTTCGTTCAATTTCCAACCTTCACGCAAGTCGAGATACTCGTATGTTCTCCTCCCGTTGAACATGTTCTATCTTACCATACTTTCGTATTGCGATACTTTGCTTTGCTTAGATTTTGCTGTTAGAGAGGGGAAGAAAAAAAAAATAAAATAAAATAGAAAGGAAACTTTTCTCCTTGTAACTTTTTGAACCCATTTTCCGTAAGCGATGTTCGTCTCTTCTAAACTCCCGAAGGCCTAGTCATACATCACATTTGAAACCCCCTCTTCAACGTCATCCGCAAACATACGGATACGCAGCAACGCAAGACAAATAAAACAAACGCAAGAATAGAAAGTAAAATAATCCTGAATAATGAAAAAGGAAAACACAAATTTATTCCGGTCCTGGGGGCTAACGTGCCCCAGGCATGCACGCCCACACACATGAAATGAATGAAACGAATGTAAACTTGTTGGCTACCTATAATAGTTCGCAACGTAACATACTCTTCTTGGCTTGTCCGGAAGTCCAATGGAAGAAATCAATGTCATCTTGAAGTACTGCACATGAAAGTTTCCTGAAATTATTTCTGCGGCGACCACTTCAGAGTTATGAGTTTGCCCTCGGGTTAGAATTGGGATTTCAGTCTATTCATTCCATCGCTTAGCATTTACCCGTTTCAGAGGAATCCATCAGATGGATGTCAAATAGATAGACGGGGAATAGAAGCCGATTGAGCACGAATGACATGCTGCTAGAAATTGCCAATAAATACTTCACCGCCGCCCGAAGCATATGACAACACCACTTCCAATGGCCTGAATGCGGAATAAAACGGGATCACAGCAGAAAAAGAAACCCCCATTATCTGGTTCAGTCATCTCTAACCATCCCACCCATGCTCTGTCAAGTCCCCTTGTCAGAATACAAAGGATCTACACTCTACGACGAGTGCACGAGCATACGAGTATACAGCCATCCATCCAACCATACAGGCATACTCCTAATTGGACCGCTCCAATTAAGGTGTACTGATCCAATGAAACAGAAAGGAGATAAGGGACAGGGTGCCGGCTTGTCCGTCCTACCTAACACATCACAGAGCACATCTACCCTTTCAATTTTGTTATTTCAACTAAATCCATTGTAAAGTAAAATTAAATAACAAAGGAAAGCAAGCAAAAAAAAACCAAGAAGAACTCGATGAAACAAAAAGCTAGATAGGTAGGTATAATAAGGGGATAAAGGAGCAGGATATTGGAGCGGAGGAAACTATTTTTCAATTGACTGGGCACTGTGACAGAGCTCAGTACCTACAAGCTCAAAAAGCATCAACAGACACGTACCATGGGTATATCAATCTAATTAGGATTCGCCTACTCCTTTTCTGACATCGTATCGAGCGGAATCTTCTTGTGGCACGAGTATGGATGGTGTAGGCTGGTTACTTGGCCGAAGGACATTCTTACCCATTACTGATTAAGGGTTTCCGGCAGGGTTTGCAAACACAAGGAGACTTTTAATAACATTTTTGGTATGCCAATTGGCCCTTTTTCTCTGTGTTTTGGATTTTTTTCCTTTTTGCCGAGGGCCAAAAATGAAGTTCGATTTGCGGCAATAAGACCGGAAGGGTTTAAGGCAACTAACAGCGGAAAAGGATAAAATGGCTTTTCATTTTCAAATCCAAAGGGATATGTTTAGCTGACTGATGGTGATTCGAGATAGAGCAGAAATTCCTTTGGACTGTACTTTTTGAAAGGGTGTTGGCTAATAGATTGAAATCGACATTAAACGCTTTTTCATTGAATTTCGTTCGTCTGACATGCAACAGGGAAGAGATGATTTGTCTTGGCAACAGCC
>CASBSA010000105.1:0-48823 GCA_949129095.1 Volucella bombylans
AAGCATATCCTTCTATCAATCAATAGCCTGAGGATATCGTAACTATATTTATAATGTATATGAATAAATGTATAATTTACTTTAGGAGACACGACAGACCGTGGTCAAATAACAGCAGGAGCATTCGCTTATCGTCTCCATTTGCACACACTATGTTTGCAAAGGTTCCTTCTGAAGTAAGCAACGTGACCTGATGCGAGAGGTTTTTTTTACAGCGTTGATCCTTTGATATGAATGTGAAGGTATTACGGGCCAGATTAGTAGTGTTTAGTCGTTTCTTTAATTTTTCCTTCAAATATTTCTTAAAAGTTAGTCGAGGAGTGATCATGACTTCGAGAGCTTTTACTCCTTCTTTTTCTCTAGTTCGTCGTCTTACCATGTCAGTTTTTTTTTATTCCCTGCGTATAACCAGTTCCATTTCGGAACACCAATATTTTGGACTTGGCCTGTTGACTTTTAGGTTCCACAAAGCGCAAAATTGGTTTAATTTATTAATCATGATTTGCATCATCGTTGTGTCAGCGTATAGGAGAAGTCTCAGCGAACTGTATTCCACCGGGCAAAAAAGTTGGTAGATCATCACTTAACAGCGAAAACATAAGAAGACTCTTGAAACAACCTTACTTGATACCCATCTTTGGCTCAAACTAGCCTGGCATGTTGACTCCATCCCATACTACGGTCGTATTTTTTTCGTTAAGGCTCTGAATTATTTTGGATAACTTTGTTAACATTCCCAGATTACTCAGCTTGTAAAAGAGCTCCCTTCTATCAACGCAGTCAAATGCCGCCTTTAAATCTACGAAGAACACATACTGTTTCTTGCCCTTGTCCAGGTAAGTCTTAGCAATACTTCTCAGTGTAAAAATATTGTCCACCATGGAATAGTTTTTTTTTTCCTGAACCCAGCTCGTAACTCGCTAAGAAGGTAATTGGATAGACTTTCTAAAAATATTCCCGTGAAAATGTTCATTACTGAGTTCAGGAACGGTACAGGGGAATTTAGTTACTTGTGTATATAGGAAAAAAATTATATTTTTATCAAGCTGATACATCTCGTCAGTACGTCAAAAATGAAATTATAGACCTTTTTTAGCTTTTCCAGGAATTCGTCGCACGCATATTTGAAGAATTCGTGGAGGATACGATTTTCTCTCGGTGCTTTACTTAACTGCATCAATGTACAACCCTACAGACATCTTGCAATAAAATAGTACGGTCCAATACATGGACTCTCTGGAAAGAAAGTGCACAATACAGTTCGACAGTACAGCTGCTAGTTTGTAAAACGAACAACTGTCCATGATTCCTGCAGGCTCCATAGTCAAGTGTTGAGAGTACTTTTTTTGGTTCTCATTGCACACAGTTTTCAAGTTATGTTGGTGTGCTGGTCCATGATTTTTGCAAAAACTGCTGCCTGTTTCTCTTATTAATTGCAAGTATACGGTTTTTCCCCAGCTGCCGCTTATTACCAGTCATATCATAGTTTAATAATCTTACATCTTCTCCTAGCTAGTGTTTATGTGTCTGCAGTGTATATCAAGGCAGTGGTGAAGAAGAATTTGTATATTGTATTTATCGGCGGCGCCAACTTAGCAGTTTTCAAAATTTCTTTCATTCCTTCTCAGAAATTTATTTTCAGCGTTTCTTCTCTGCTGATACGTATCGCCAGCATTTTTCATCTCAACCCTCGTCATTACATATAATATTGCACGATATGGAAAATTTTTTGTTTCTCAATCCCCTGCGAAACCTAGCACATTGGGTGCGACACTTATGATGGCAGCTAATGATTCTCCTAACTTATTTTGCCGAAACGGGATTTTGAGAGAAGTTAAAGGAAACGCGGTCGTGAAGGGCTCTGCCAACAATGGCGATTTATTGATATGGTATTTTTCTAGAGGTCTAGCACCTTTGATATTCGTATTCGTATCTGTTAGCTATTCAATTAATACCACCAACTGTTTTCATTAAGTATTTAATAACTCGGTTGTAGTTACATATATTTTAAGAAAAAAGCACTTAGAAGAAATTAGAGAAAGTAAGGAATGCGACTTATTTGTTTGGAGATTGAAAGAAAAAAGAGCATGTTATATCGAAGATGTCGCAATTAACATCTCTTCTGACAATTCATTTAATTGAGGTTATTTGGGTTTAAAGACAATGATCTTTCAGATACATTTTAAGGAAGATCATCTCGCATTTCATCTGCATTTTACCTATAGCAACAAACAACACATTCCATACCCATAGAATACAAGTGGTGCTCCAGTTACAGCTGCGACATCGATGTACATGACGGAATCTGCCGACGCAGCACTTGACCAGAGACACAATTAGTACTAAAGCTTATCCAAATTCATTGTTAAGTCAGTCGTAGTTTAGATGTAAGGGCAACCTATGCCGAAATTATAATAAACAATTTTTTTTTAAATAAAACATTTTATGTTTTACTAATTTACATAAAAATATCTTGGTTATTAATAAAAGGCTTCCATGTGCCTAGAAAATCCTCGGACGGGAAAAATGCGTAATTGCCAAAACGATAATTCGTTGACTTGGAAATTCAATCAGCCTGTCCGCTGTCGGATCTGGTGTTGTGCATGCTTAAACCATATTAATTAACAATTTTGTAGTTTAGTTTAGTTTTAAATGCATTTTATTTTCTTAATCACTAACTCTTACATACTAACAAAAAATGCTTAAATGCTAGCTTAAAATTACTTAACAATCTTATACTAACTTACTGGCCCCACACAGGTACTCTAAGCTACTCTCAATTCTTATAACTATGTCTTTCGACTTTATTTACATTTTATTTATAAATATTTATTTGGTATACTTAAAGCTAAGAAAAAACAATTTGTAAACAAAAAACTTAGCACATCCCTCTTATCGCGATTCCCCACCGCCCTACTGAACCTGAGACGATTCACACTGCCGTGTGTGACGTCTCTGCTGTAGTTGAGTCGCCTGTCCCCAGCTGTCCGACCGACATGGAAGATTAACGGCACCGCTGATCTATCCTGGATCAACCCTATCCGATCAAGGTAGAGAAATGCTTCCGGTGGAACGAAGCCGTCAGAGCGCACACTCTCGTGGTAAAGGTAATTGGGGTAGTAAGCCCCACATATCAGGTTATTCGTCGAGGTCATTGCTCTTGAAATGTGCCTTCGAGTCAGCTTAATTATGAAGTTGTCCACTCTTATTAGGTTCGCCCTATTGTAAAGGACCTCATTAGGATAAAATTTCTTGTACTCCGACTCTGGTGTTCTGTACAAGCGAAGACAAGCCCTAAGGCAAGCCCTCTCAAACACCCGAGTCTTTTCCATTAAGCTTGCTCGTACATTGAACCACACGGGACAAGCAAATACCAGCATGGGCCTGATAAGGGCCATGTAGCAGATTACCTTTACCCTCGCATCGAGTTGGCTGCTATACAACAGTCTCTTTGTAAGGGCAAAAGCGCTTTTAGCTCTGGCCAGAGCAGCATCTACATTTTTGCCAAAATACAGAAACTGATCTAGCCAGATCCCAAGGTATCTGACCACATTTCGACAGGCAAGTGGCTGTCCGTGCTGTCCAATGATTGAGAACTTTCGCCAATTGTTTCTGGTATCCCTAGAGGCTCCAGACAACGGAGTCCTAAAGAGAATCGTTTCCGACTTCTGAAAGTTGATTTTCAACTTCCAGTCATCGCAAATCGTCTTATCTTATCGAAGTCACGCTGTAAGAGAGTATTAATAACCTCGATTTTTGGACCTGTTCTGTACGCTATCAAATCGTCTGCGTACGCAATAGTATGGGGAAGTGAACCTATCAAGTCGCTTGTATAAATGTTAAATAGGATCGGCGAATTGACCGCGCCTTGCTGAAGACCATTTTTAATTTGAAATATTCCAACAGAACCATTTTTCACGATGAACTGTCTGTTAGTTAGCATATTATAAAGAATGTACAAGAGTGGTTTACTGATCCCCAGCCTAGTCAGCTTATAGAACAAGACCAGTACATTGTTTTTTGCCTTTATTCCATTGGATATCGGACACCAGTTTAGACGCGGCATGTGAGATATCATGTCCCGCCTTAAAACCGAATTGATTATATATGTTATAATTGATTATACTATATGTTTGTCCTCAACTCACCTTGACAGAGCTCTATTGATTACCTTTTCAAAAACCTTACTGATATTCGGAAGGAGACTTATCGACCGGAGATTCGCCGGATTGGATATATCCTTTCCCTTTTTGGGGATAGGTTGATTTAATAAACTACCAGAAAGCCTTAGATGTATGAAAGAGAAAAGAGTATTCTTATTCGAAATTAAAAAAATTATTATTGATTTGAATTGATACGTATTCGATCTATATTATATTTCCCATTCTAAATTGTTACTATTAAATTTTTGCATTTTCCCTATCAACCGTTATTAAACATTCCTGAGATTTACATTCGATTGATACAGTCGCTTTGTCCTTCGGGCAACCGGTTTTTAATATATAACTATATCATTTTCTAAAATTAAAGCTTTGCCATATTTAAACTAAATTGTATATAATTATTATCTATACTTAATGTAATAATTAGCTTTAAGTTATTCTTTGAAATAAAGTGAAGTACAAAAACTAACACAACTCATCAATTTGTAAAACACTCACTTTTTTTATTTTTGCCCACTGCTCAACGCATTGTCTACCGGTGCTGACAAGTGAATAACATTCCTTATTGACCAATATGCTAATCCGCCGAAAATTCCGTATTCCATACGGTTTTAGACCTCCGAATGGCGGGGGTGTGTATTTTATCGTCCTATAAAACTGTGTCTATAATTCAATCTACACACAATCATTCATGAATATGTCCGGGCATTACCCCTGAATCACTCACGAAAAACTGTACACCATAATACTAAAAGATTCGCCTCTGCGTGTAAACCCATTTGCATATCTTTTCATTGAAGTCATCATTGGCAGGACGGTTTTTCATATAACAGCATAAAAGATTGATGCTAATTCCCTGGTCGATACGTAGAGTTTGTTTCGGACCAATTCTGGATCGATTGCACATTTTCATTATGAGTCAAATTGATTGCCACTAGATGGAAGAGTAGTCTTTGAAGTTATGACCTCGATGAAATAGAAAATCGCGTAAACTTAGTAAACTTAGAATTAAGTAGCTTGCATAATTGCTGTAAAAATGGTGTAAAGTTGGTAAAAAAGTGGAAAATATTAACAAACTAGCGAAAGCGGTTTTGATGGACCATCTAATCACCTAATATAATGACGGGAAAACTTCTTTATAATCCTCCATTCGAGGGTACAAAACAATCTCTCTTATCAGTTGTTTAATCCTATCAGAGAACTAGCAACAATTCAATAAGTTTTCCTAATACATTAAGGAGATGAAATTAAATTCAAAAATTTTAAGGATTTACGTTTAGTGAAAAAATTGCGCATACATCATTTTGTTAGAAATGAAAAAAAATTGGCTCTGTTTTCACTAGAAGTATACAAGTATATGAATGCATAGAATTAGGGACATTAAATCAATGATGCTAATTGATAATCGTTGATGTCTGCAGCGGTTACCAGTTATGGTTACGGTGGTGCCGTAGGCGTCCTCATAAAATAAGGATCAATCACTTTTTCACTGCAAATGGCTCACCAAATAGTCACTTTGTGTTGATGCAATGGCTGTTCGTGCATTTAATGTGGATTTTTCGTGCCCCAGAAACCCAATTTTTATTTATTCACATATCCACTTAAGTGGATATGGACATGGACTTCGTTGCTCATTATGATTCTGGATACGAAATCATCCTTTTCTTTCACCAGGTTTAGCAGAGCATGGGAGTAAGTTAACCTCATTTGACGGTCAGCAGGCAGCAATTGGTGAACGGTTTGCACTTTGTAAGGGAACAACTTCAAGTCTCAAGATGCCAAGTTGTGTCCATCGTTGTCTTGTCTATGTTTTTGTGCTCCCTTGGACGTCTTCGGCCACAGCAGTGATATTCTCGGTCGAACGGTCAATACGGGACCGTCCACTTCTTGCGACATCTCTAGTGGATACAGTTTGCACGATATGCTCAACCAAACGCTTAATTGTTCGCGCAAATAGTTTCAGCACGACGAGGTTGTTTGTTCCATTGCTAGTTGTCAACTAATTCTTTATCTGTTTACAACATAAATGTAATAAACATAAATGTCTCTTTACTAAGAGACGAATTCAGGGCTACACTAGCAAGGAGGAGAGACTGGATGGGTAATGGCGGATAATAGAAAGAATCTACCATATATTCAGGGTGTCCCAGTTTAGGTTTTCGTCCTGATAGCTGAAGATTCCTGAAGTTATGGGACCCTGTATAACATAACACACTATTTTGAATTTGGTATTCGTGCGGTAAGGTTGTTGGATAGTTTTCTCTCCGAAAGGTGCCAAAGAGTTTTCTCCAATGGATGTAGTTCATCCCTTATGCAACCCAAGCATGGCGTTCCTCAAGGGTCGATATTGGGTCCAATTCTATTTTGTACATTTATCAACGATCTACTGTGAGTATGTAAGCATTCTTTTGTGCACATGTATTCTGATGATATACAATTACACCTAGCCAAACCATTTTTCAAGATCAATGAACTGACCCTACTGCTTAATTCTGCCTCTGGTTACATATGCCGAAGTAGTCTATAGTAGCTTGGACTCATTGTCCCAGCGCAAATTACAAGTCGCTTTTAATGATTGTGTGCGATATGTCTATTGCATTCGTAGGCACGAAAATATTTCCTTCTACACCAGGGAACTGCTTGGGTGCAGCTTGCAACAATACACCGATGCCAGGAACTATGTTTTTTTACACAAAATTATTAATAAACGCTGTCCGCCGTATTTATTTTACCGACTCAATTTCACTCGATCTTCTAGAACAACTAACCTAATCTCTCACCATTGGAATTTTCTTAGTTCCTCTCGTTTATTTTTCATTTACACTATTAGGTTGTGGAACTCATTACCATCATCTATCAGATCCATACGTAATAATTCTCTGTTTAAAAGTGCAGTCCTATGACATTTCTCCATACACAATAAACCTATACTACCCTTCCATCAATCCTTATAATTTAATTTTAAGTATTATATTATAATGTAGTAGCCGTAAGTCAACTTGAATTCCAATATTTAGTTACTAAGTACTAACAAATATTTCTATCTTAATGTACCTTTAATGTATGAATATATTGTATTGAATTGAATATTGATGGCTCAGAATAAGTCAAGGGGTGGGGGTAAGAGTTGTCTCCTGGTGATTCGCGTTGATCACCTTATTTTATCTTCCAAACAATTCCGAAAATTGTGGTATTTACAGTGGCTTTCTTTTGGCTGAAGTGGAGTGTAAAACTTACTAATTACATGTATCTATATTTACACTGATAGCCCAGCAGCATTTCAATGCCTAAAGTCGGTTATAACAACGTTAAAGGTAGTTTCAAAACTCTATGTTATCCCGCAATAACATGGTGAAATATTTCAAAATTTTTACATCAGAAACGAACAAAGGTTTACATGTGAAGCGGTCATATCTCATCATCTTAGTCGGCATTATCGCAGACCACTCCTTAATTTTCAAGCAACTTGAGCGCCCTTCTTACGTATTAATGAAGAGGAAAAAAAAACCTTCTTGTCTCCTCTCTTTATGCTTGGTGACATCGGGAAACTGTGGTATTACAAAAAACCTTTTTCTAGTCTAAATAAAACCTATTATCAGCAGGCTGCTACTAGATTTAACCTTACCTGACCTAGAGATGATTAGCTCTCTTGGCAATTTCGATTGCATCTATGGATTCGGAAAATCTGCAGAGCAATATACTCGTACTAGCATCTTTATTTTTATGGCTACCTTTTTCTTCTTCTTCCTGTTTCTGTTTAGCTGTTATGTTTATCTTTAGTTATTGAGACTTATGATCAATTCTCGCCCTTCGCCTCTCATGCCTCCATGAATGTAATAAATACGCTTGTTAAAACTTTTCATCAAACCATTGCAATTCCCTGACACACAGAGGGAAGTGGTTATATATTACGTTTTATAGTACGTATAGGGTGACAAAATAGCCATGATAGTTTTTCCCATTGTTATGCTTCAGCAGCTGTCAAAATATTCAGTAAGCTTTGCCGTTTCATCATGCATGCGGAAATTATTTATAAATATTATCGAAATACGCAACTTGAATTTCATCGTCACCGTGGTTTCAGTGTGCAGGCAATTCGTCGTACCGTGGAAAACTTCGAGCGTGAGTACACTTTCTTGGACCTTAGGCCAACAACCAATTAGAGATTGTTGCGAAATGAAGAAAATATAGCCGCTGTAGCGGCCAGTATTGAAGAAGACCCACAAATGGCGCCGATAAGCTGAATTGGGAATCGCCAGAGAGTCAAACCAGCTTATTTTGCGGTCGAATTTTCGCTAATTGGAAATGTTGGTCGGAGATTCGGATTCTGTCCAAAAAGTTATTTTCTCCGACAAGGGCCATTTTTGATTCAGCGGCTATGTCAACAAGTAAAATTGCCGTAATTGGAGCGAAACGAAAAAAGCCAACCACTTTGGACGAGCTCGAGGCCAGCATTCGACACCCTATTGCCGGAATAACGGCTTATATATTAGACAGAGTCATGCAAAATTTAACCCACCGCTGAAGCACACTCAGCGACATGTGCCATTACACATAATGGCATGAACGTAGCTTCAAAATAAAGTCAGAATCAAATTTATATCTCACACCGTTTTATTTGATTTTTTTTCCTATCGTTCTTATCTGGTCACTCTATATCTTACCCTAGATGTTTTTCACAGTGATAATTGATAACTAATTATTTTATTTTTAAATAATAATTAAGTTTTTGCAGTGTTCGTGTAATTTTGTGACAACAGTGAAGATTTTTCATATTTTTAGTTATGAATTTACAATTCATCCCTTTCTTTCATAAGTGAACAAGGTAATAGATGATCGTTCGAAAATACTCTTCATTAATTGACCTCAGTTTGGTATCCCTAATGCAGTCAGACTCTAATCAATTTGGCCCTTCCAACGCAAATTGGGACGAAAATTCTGTTAGTCCCATAATATATGACATTAAGTCTATTTTTTCCCACAGAAGAATAAATGTTACAAACTATTCTCTGTATCTGGAAATTGTTAGCAACTAAGTCATTATATTGTGCCAAGGAAAATAATGAATAAAATTGTACGGAATTGAAGAAGTATGTTCTTAAACCAGTAATTTCTTGGCACAAGAGCTTTATTCTCAACCATTCTAAATTATCTAGCCAATGCAGTGAATACATGTTTATGCAAATTACTACAATACCATATGTTACTTTATAGGGGTATAGCTTATATGTAGATAATTCTAAGAGACCGTTATTGATGCGATGGAATTTCGTATTGAATACTCCTAATTATTTAAGATTTAAGAGTGCATTAAATGATTAGCTTATGTGTTATCTACTTACCTAGACATGACGTCAGAAAGGCCCTTGGTTCGTTTACACACTGTATTCTTGTTTTCATTTAGTTTATTCCTCAGTCCTGCATTCGCGATCCTTTCATAAGTCTGGAAAATCTTGCTGTACATATTTTCACCCGATAAAATTCTGCCCAGAAGTATGTGCATACGCTTTCTAAACTGGTTGCCTCATGTGTTCAACAAATTTGTGTAACTCTGTATGATATTCTTTCTAATCGGTCGGCAGAATACATATAATGCGCAACTACGAGTAGTCTGTTCGGAGCTTCTCCTGTGAAGAGCGATATGAATGCGTCATCGCCGTAATATGGTTTCAGTAGTGATCCCTTTTTGCCACTCGGATGCTCTGGATATCCGTCATAGGATTTTCCTTTTCGTCTTTAAAGGAATCCACTAATTCGAAAATTCTTCTACAGGATCAAACTTATTTTGCCTGAAAAGTGGCTTCTCCTCATTCCTTTTCTCACGGCGTCTCTCCTTTGTAGCTCGTACAGTAATCAACTGCAAGGTTCCTCTTCTCATTAAAAATGGATTCATTTATTTGCTCGTTCTTTTGTCAACCATGTAGCTTCGTAAATATTCTGGTGCTACAAACTGCATATTCTTTACTGTCGCTAATTCCGTCGATCTCATGCTGTCATGTATTTTTCGTATAGGCTAACTTTTCAAAAGATCTTTTTCTCGATAGTCTTCTTTCCGGCCAATTTGTTAGAATCTTGTGTTACAGTTTTAATATCGAAGATGGTAGATCGCTCGTTACATGGGTACACAACATTTTTAGCTCTTTTCCTTGAAGGCATAGGCAAAAATAGGATTTATATTAGCAAATGTTGAGTTAATATGAGTTGTGTTCATTAGTATACTTACCGGTTTTGGTATAGTCTTCTGCTGACATGTCAGTTCTTGTAAGTGTTCATTGGATCTTCTGTAACTTTAGCCTTATACTTCATGAGAATTTCATCAAGCTTTCTTTATGGAAAGTCCCGGAAGAAATCCTTAAAGCATCATTGTAAAATAATATCACCTAATTTGTTCGAAATTGGAGGCTCTATACGAGGCCTCCCTGATGTGTTCATGGAAAGTGGTGGGTTTCTCTCCTTTCCTTTCTGTGGAGTCGTTTTTTCGCATCATCAATTTTACAAGCGACATACTTACTAAATTGCCTATATACTTACTTACTTAATTACTACTTGCTACTTCTTAACATGCTTAACACTTTGGTCCAGTTTGGACCTAAGTCTCATCTAATATGCGCAGTCATCGGCAACCTGCTACCAATTGCACACTCCAAATTGGTTGATGCCCCTTTCCACTTGTGCGCTCCACCTAATACAGTCTCTTTAGCTGCTTGAAATGCAAATAGCTTGGAACCAAAGACTAACTACCAATATGACAAGGATCATCCCACTCTGTTAGATAATACATACAGACGCTACAACTTTGCTCTTCTGTGTTTTTGGGAACCAAATTTGAAAATTAGACCACTACCCTCAAACCATCGATTTCTCAATAAACTATTCTTTGCACCAAAAACGATGAAGCTTCGATGTGTGCATTTTTAGTTTGATTACGGTTTTGCTCTGTGGAAAACAACTTGAATATTTTTTGAAAAATTATTGATTGTTATGTACAAATATGTTCAAAACTAAACAAAGCGATAGTTTCTAAACCTCAGAAAAATAAACCGAACTGACGATTTCACTATTAATTTGTTAATTTGTTAATTTAACTGGACAATATTTTGGCCTTATACTATAAATGGATAGATGATAAATAAACCAGAAGCTCACCTGCAGACAATATGAGATGTAGGTACCTATGTATATACCAAATATCAAACCGTGAAGTAGATGAGCACTTGCATTTGGTTAAACTTTAAGTACACACATTCATCAGTAATCTCCTTGTTTATAAATGTTTAACAATGCCAATTTCCTAAAGCTTATACTATGCTGATATCGTTTCACGTTCATCGAAAAACAATTTGAAAACTTCCTTCTTACCTTAATTGCACATATAAAATATAAAATACAATCCCTAGGGCAACATCTTTAACAGGAAAAACTTATTCGATTACAATAGCTACAAGAGAAGACAGAGAAATTAGAAAATGGTACGTTGCAATGAGGTACTATACAAACATAGAGTTGATAGCAATAGGACATAAGATCTGAAGTGAGGTAAGTTCAACTTCCAACGCAATTTTCGGAAGCTGAATGTAATGAAAAATTCTTCAAAAAAACTTGAATCCAGAAACTTAAATTAAAATCTTCTGTTGGAACATGTAAACACATATGTAGATTTGAAACCATAATGGATCACGTAGACAGTTCAATTAAAGAATATTAAATCGAATGTGAAATATAAAAAAACTAATCAACTTTTGACGAGATACCAGTACAGATGTCTCATGTTTTTAACGTAAGTACCTGCCATGTGGGCTTAAACTTACGGGATGCCCATACATCCATGGGAGCAAGGATATGCCTTGCCATCGCTCACAATGATATTCATTTTTGATACCAATTCGGAACTGTGTTGCCGGCACAAGTTCCACCCTTGGTATGAGTCGAGGCCGACCTAAAACCTCTTACTACTCTTAGGGTCGCAGCACCCAGCACTTATTGCAACTCCACATTGAGTCAACCAAGGAAAACCAAAGGAAAACCAAAGGAAAACCAAAGGAAAACCAAAAGAAAACCATAGGAAGACTCTTTCCCGCGATTTTGGGTGTAAACCACAGCCACCATGACGCTCCCACAAGGGGGCCTACCTCTAACAAGTCAGGCCCGGACCGAGATCCGGGGGGCTCCTGACTCCCATGGTACCGTGATTTAAGTCCTGGTAGGGACTACCGGTGGTCCAGCCGCCAACAAGACCTATGACCGGCAGCTTGTGACTGATCAAATCGTAGCAACCTTCGGTAGCGTCATCTGAAGATGTTTACGATAAGACCAGTACTTTGCTCTGCCCCCGTTCATTATTAGACAACGTCATTAAAGGGCGAAGCCTTGATAATTGGGCGGGGGCCCAGATACCAGTACAGAACAAAACAACAGAACGTACATAAATAGTGATTTCTCCAAATATGTTGAACCAAAATTAGAAATTAATTAATTAGAAAATTAATTAAGGAAAATTTATGAAAGAGTATTGAAGGAAAAACTCATGAAAGTTATTAATGAGAGAAATATCTTACGTAATGAGCCATTTGGCTTCAGGCGTTACCATAGTACCAGCCACTAATTTTTTAAAATAAATAATAACGTAAAGGCCAGCCGTGATATAGGGAAATCGATAGGAATGATACTGCTGGACATCGAGAAGGCATTTGATTCTGTATGACATGACGGGCTTTTACACATAAGGCTTGTTTTCAATTTTCCAGCATTTAATTGCGAAATAGTCCAAAGTTGTTTGTCAAGTCATTGCTTTAAAGTGTATGTGAATAACAGCCATTGGAATCTGGTGAACGCCGCCTTAAAAATTCATCTACTAGTCCTCCCTGGAATAATCGCAAGCCTCGTTCCTCACGAAATAAGACAAACAAGCTATGGGCTCTTTTTCTGCGTACCAGATCCTTTTCCGACTATTCCAACTTATCTTGCTGCTTGTCTTCATTTCACCGAACTTAACGATTCCCTTTACCAGTGCTACCTTAACAATGCGCAAATCAACCTTATAACCGTCGCAAGGTCCTTTTTTCCAATTCGTTAACTACAAAAGAAACAACAAGTCGTCAACTGATCCACTCACCATTGCCAACTTATTTGCAAAATTTTTTAAAAAGTCCTTCACCAACGACTATTGTAGTTACCTACTGAACTTCTCCAATGGCCCACTTTGATCCTACATCTTGGACCCGTCTTATATCGAATATAAATTACACCAAATTAATGACGAATTCACACCTGGCCCAGATGGCATCCCTGCCATAATTCTTAAAAAATGTTCATCCTCTCTTTCCCTTGCCGTTTTTATACTCTTGCGTCTATCCCTTTTACAAGGATAATTTCCTCAGACTTGGAAAGCCTCGTTCATAACCCCGATCCACAAAAAAGTATCAAATAACGAAATAACAAACTATCGTCCAATCGCTAAAGTCTCCCATATACCCAAACTCTTCGAAAGTATTTTGTATGAAGTTCTAAGCTTCCAATTCAAATCACTTATTCCCCTAGACAACATGGCATCTTAAAGGGTAGGTCAACCACCACAAAACTTGTTGAATTCGTATCCTTTGCCTTCTCTGCTCTAGAGAATGGCAGCGAAGTCGATGTAGTTACAACCGACTTCAGCAAAGCCTTCAATATAATCTCTCACCAGGTCCCAGGACCAGGATCAGGTCCCTCTATATTATCTTTGTTCGCGCACTCCTAGAGTACGCCAGTCATATATGTTCCCCATATCATCGCGTTCATATCTTTAGAATCGAAAACATCCAGTGCCGTTTTCTTCGATTTGCCCTTCAAGGTATGCCCTGGGACGATTCTTTTATTCTGCCACTCTATCAAAACCATCTAAACTTAATTAACTTAAACACCCTTGAGGAACGCAAAAATGCAGCCGACTTTCTCTTCATTTATCGACACCTTTCAGGTCATGTTAAATGCGTGTCCCTTCACAACTCTATTTTCCTCAACACTAACCCTCGTAATCTATGTACCCCTCGTCTCTTTTATCTACCAACCCACTACACCTCCTATAGAGCGAACGAACCAATCTTCCATATGCTAAGAACAATCAATTCAAAGCCTACCGCCTTTGACCCCCACCCCCATGGCAAAATCAGTTTTTCATTGTATAATTGGAACTCAGACAAAAAAATTCTGCGTGTGAAGGCATAACACTGACACGTAGATTTGGCTGTTATAAGAGTTTCAAGCAATGAAAAAAATACTGGGAATTATATCTCGAATCACTCTGAGTGAAGAAAAACTCTCCGTCCTATTCGGACTCCCACCCCTGGAGAGCAAACATAGAAACCAAACACAGATGAGTTTCAAACCACTACAAAAACAATTTTCCTTTCTCCTCCTTCTATCTTTCCGCCCGCGCCCTGGCAACAGTAAAGGGTATCAACCCCTTAGGAGCGCGTAAATTATAAAAAAAAAAAAAAAAAAACCGCACCACTCCCTACCTCAAATCCTTTCTCTTTCACCGCTTCAGCCAACCTTAGTTTCCAATTTAAGTTGCATTTTAAGTTATAGCTGGTATTAAGCCGAAAAAATGGGAGCATTCGCTCCCACCAAAATTAAAAATAAAATAACTGCAAGTGTTCCACAATGTTCAGTTCTTGGCCCAATATTGTAAAATTTGTACATATAAGCTTTTTCACAAATATCGGAATGCAAATTTTTAGTATATCTATGGTAGTAGTATATGGTCTTAACATTGAGACCAATCTATTAAATGCGGCTGAGATATTAAATTAGTATCTTTTTTATAAGAAAGAGAAAGTTTTGCTTCCTTCCACTTAATGGTCTGCAAATTAATTGGGACTCGTATGTAATATATATAGGAGTTCATTTAGTTTCAAAATTATCTTATAAAGAACATATTACAAGCGCATTACATAGAATAGGTACTGCTATCAAAATGCTATATCCTTTCATAAACGAAAATTCCCAACTATCAAATGAAAATAAAATATACAAAATTATTTTCCAAACAGTTTTACTGTACAGATGTCAAGTGTGGGGTAAATTTGCCAGCTCTCACATCAAAAATTGCAAATACAGCAAAATAAATTATTAAAAATTATATTGAATCTTCTCTGGCATCATTCAACCACTGATTTACACAAAAGATCTAGTGTTGATTTGCTCACTTTTAGAAAAAATAAGCTTATTGAAATGTTGCAATTAGATGTCAGTACTCCGACAATCCTTTGCTTAGCAAGTTAAGTAGATTACACTAATAAAAATATAGAATACCTAGCATTTCTGTTACCTAGTTTATATTACAGCTTAAATCGCATTGACTTAATGCGCATTGTTTCAATACGCTTTTATAAACACCACTTCAATTCGCAATGAAATATTCAATGCATTTAAAAATGGTGAAGTCATTTACAAGGCAACAAAAAGCATTAAAGCCAAAAATAAGGCTCTTTTTCAAAGAGAAATAGTAACTGTCGTAACTTCGAAAGGAAGAAAAGTGCACAAAACTCACATAAGGAGCACAAGTTAGGGGGTAAAAATCGAATGCTCATAGAGAAGCTAAATTATGGCACTATATAGGGTATTGATATCTAAAATATATTAAATGAATATACAATACATTTCTAAAAACCCAAAAAATAATAATAAAAAAGGCACTTTTATTTCGCCACGCTTTAGCTTTCACTCTTAGGTTAAGACCCTTTTTTCATTATAGGCCTTAAGTTTATATGTACTTACATGTTGTATATTTTGTAATAACATTCTACATTCTTTGAACTTAAGCTGAATCAATATACTTATTTTATTTTTAAATAGTCAGATGTACTTCGATTTAATCTAATCTATAGAAATATTGGAAATATTGTATTTTTTTTTAAATTCCCAATGAACTATATTTATCTAGAACTAAGCAATTACTTACACTATGCTATTTAGGGTTTTAGTAATAACAGGGTATTTGCAAGGGTATGACATCATCGAATATCAATCACCAATCGTCACAATCAAGGAAGGCAAGGTTTGGGTCGTTGATGGCTACTTCAAACTAGTGCATCTCATCGATCTACAAAAACTTGAGTCTCTGCTGGATGAAATGAGTGAGATGGTAAGAAAACAAGTTAAAGACCGAGATAGGAGAAGCTTGGCGGAACATTGGTGAACGAATCGACTCACTGAAAAGTAAGGTCCACAGAAGGTGCAGATCGATCAACTGGATTGGGTCAGCTTGGAATTGGCTGGCGGGTAACCCCAACGCGGCGGACTGGGATAAGATTCTCCAAAATGAGCACGAAATTATCGAAAACAATAATCATCAGTATAAGATCAACGGGAGAGTCCTCAGAGTTACCGATGACATCGTCCGGAAGATAAACTGGGTAATTGACAGCGCCAGCAATCAGATAGCATCATCCAACAAATCTAGGTTTGAGCAAGACATCATCACCAAAGTTATGGTTAAAAGGAGGAAGTCAATGAGATTATTCTAGCTTATCAAATGACTACTTACAAGCGGTATTGTCAGAACCAACCAACAGACTCTTGGTCGAAATCGAAACGCTACCATATACCAATGTATAACACAATGCAGCAGTATGTCCTTTCGTTTCCAAAGGTTAGCAAGTCTGACTTCAACCTTCTGCTAACAAGAGCCTCCATCTCGAACTGTAAATAAGTTGACCTACAATTTAACAGGATGCTAATGAACCATTTAGTGTTTCGTCGGGCTGCCTTATAGTGGGAAATGTAACGGTATGCGAAAAAAGGGCTCTAGATTAAAAAAATTAAAAAAAGTATCTCTGCATTACCCGACTGCTGAAAGGAATAGACGCAGCCTGCACATTCCGTTTAAACGATGAGGAAATCATTAAACTTATCAATGAAGATACCATTTTCCTTACAAACTTCAATGACCAGCTTGCTACCAGTGATACATCAAAGAATATATTTGATACATTTTCAAGTTCCCTTCTGACATCTCTCCAAGCACTACCACCAGTTCTTTCAAATATCACTTCAGTCGGGGTCAAGATCCAAGTGCAATACGTGGGAAATATGGAGGAAAATTAACAAGAAGGCAGATTTGGCGCTTGTACAATCCGTTGCGCCTCCCAGAATCACGAACAAGCTTTGAGACCTGAGGGACGCAGATTTTCAAAGGCAGGGCAGTTAACACGACACTCTGTATACCTTAGAAGAGGGAAATTACAACTCTGCACTTTCCAACTGCGCGTGCATGCAATACGCCTTCCATCCGTTTGACGCATGAAACAACTTGGTTCAGCATGAAAACGTTCGCAGGCTCAGAGAGTCCTGACACAGCTGCCCCTGAACCCGTACATTACCTGGCAAGAGCCAGCTTAGGGTTAGATGATGTGTTAAGTTAGCTTTTAAGTTTCAGTTTGTAATTAGCACTCGAACAATAAAGATATTAACCGGCATTCGTGTCTTTTTTTGGATTGTAAGTCGAACGTTTAGCGGAGGTTCAGCCTCCTGGTTCGCATTTTTTTTACGATCCTGTAGAAAGGATTCGTTCACTTGTATTTATTTATTTATATATTTTGGTTTATATATGAGGGGTTTATTCCTTGTTTGCCTTCAAATAAAAGTAATTAACGTAAGTAAAATTTTAATTCCATTATAGATAGTATTGTGAAAGTTTCAACTGAAAGATATTGTATAAATCTGCGTATCATATCCCTGTATTGTAAGTTGCCGACCGGCTTGTTTTTGTAAATTTAAAATTGAAATAAAAATTTAATCTAATTAAATTTAAATCGTTTATCCACTATTTTGCAAGTCCACAATTATGAGTTCAGGCAAAAATCATTCTATATCAATGTTACTAAAAATAACACCTCTTTATCCCTTTTTTTTCAGAAATCTGATGTTCTTGTTAACTTTTCCACAAATAGATTCCAGCTGCAACTAACCTGTAGGAACTGTTGAACTACAATTGCATTTATACTTGAAGAGAGAAATACTTGTCATAAACCGGCAATAAAATAATAGGTAACTAATATAATTTAAGTTAAACTTGGTATTCAGGGATTAAATCTGAAAGCAAAATTATTCAACCTAGCAATTAAGATAATTTAGTCCCAAGTTTGCGATTGCCATCTTACAACCAACGGATGTATGAGAGAATACAACCAAAGACAGGTTGTATATATATGAGAAAACAATTGCACTAGGTGATTGCTAGGTTAATTAGAGTGGATAGAGTGTTTCAGTTATGCAAGGGTCTTCGAATTAATTTGGATTAAATAATTTTTATTGAATAATTTGGTCGAAAATAAAGTTAAAATAATAATTTGTTATCTTTCGTCTTACATTTTTATGTGCCGTTCAACCATGACAGCTCGTTTTTTAGTTAGCACAGAGGAATTTATAAATATACTTTGGTTTGCTATGACCATAACTTTCTAATGGAAATTAGGCAAATAACTTGTTTTCAAGAGCAAATACAATAGTAACGCTGTACTAGGAACTTAAAAACCATTTCAATAATGGGACGAAAAATATTGTTCTACAAAGGAACGGAAAATTTCAATCCTACAGTTAATAATGATTTTTTCTCAGCTAATTTATTATTTAGTACTCCGATGCAGAATGTTGGTTTGGCGAAATTCCAATACAAAATTGAAACTCGGAATTATGGAGCACCATGGTGCTGGATGATTTATAGATTTATGCTACTGGACTACTGAGAGACCACTACTACAGTTTTGTCATGGGAAATATGAAAATTAAACCAAAATAAAATATATTAACATTTTTTTAAAATATTATGAAAAAATTGTTGTTGTCATAAATTCTGAAAGTTTTCGCTATTCCCACCAGAAGAACGACACCAAGCATGTAATTTGTTATGTTGTACAGTTTCTTTGGATAAGCATTCTCCACCTTCTTACGTATACGACCTTCTTACATATTCCACGACTCGTCTTATACGAAAACACGCAAAAATTGCGGAAACTAAAGGATAAAAGAATCTTTAAAAGTAAATTTTTATACGAAATTCGCGCTATGATGAATAGTGTAGATGCAATTTTTGTCAGATGATATATCAACACAATTCGGTTCGATGGGTGTCTGTGGGAAAAAGTTAATAATTTCATGTGGTTATTCTCAGCAAGGAACAACTCGTTAGGCATAGGAACGCAAAACTAATACTTTTAAGTGGGACTTCTTTTTTTAGAGAAATTTCTGAGGTACCCGTAAAGAGGGTTGCGTGGCAAGCTATTGAATTAGAACTGATTACAAACAGTTCTTTCCGATGTGACGCCGAAATTTCTGATGACGGTAAAATGATAAAAATATGTTCCTACGTGTGTCATTTTCCTCCCATAGAGCTTTTGAATAATCCATTGCTAGCTTCGTTCTGTCGTCCAAAATCATTTTACTTTTTTATGAACTCCGAACACTATTGCGTAGATGTCTCAGTGAAAGAAAAGGTCCTTCCGCTATTATGAGCTTTGTATATCTGCTTCATTTAATACTACGAGTTGAGGCTTCACAATTGGTCAGTTGGAGATTATTCGCTGGCTAACTTATTAGAGTGTTCATTGCCTACCAATAATTTATGGCAGGCAGAAATTGATATTACGCTGAGCTCAGAGACTTAATTTCTTCACGACGAGAGCGATAACTTTTATGAAAGCAAGACAGTCAATAAATATGGTGATAACCTCTTGGAAAATTATCCATTTAAAACATTAAAACCGAAGTGAATATTTTACATGTAGGTTTAGTTGATCAAGGAAGATCCCATTACTATTTCCATTTAGAGTGAGTGATTACTATCTCATGCTTCTTTTGTGAAGATACAAGAATATTGTGGTAGTACGTAGTATGATTATGGAAGTGTGTGCATACATATATGTGTTTAGAAGTTAAATTCTCAACTCACAAAGATTGGCCCATTGGCCCAGAAGGGCTACAATCATTTCTCTTTTAAGGACTCCCTTACTCGTATATGCATTGACTTTTACTACTATGTTATCTAGTCTTCCATTAATCTATATCCTCATGAACATACGAGTACACTCTACACCTAAAATTGTCTAGGGCTTGGTCAATTGTCTATTTAAAAAAAGTTTGATATTGTTAATTTCTCCTTAAAGATCGAGTTAGACTTGCTTGCCATTTACTTGTTAAAGATTATTTCATGTAAATGTTGATCACGACTACTACGTTTTCAATAACAATTTTGAATAACTTCTCGAGCATATTGGCTGATATCTCGCTAATAACACGTGTAATATTGTTTTCCAAGGCTGCAATTGACGCTGATTTATCGGCATAAACGAGTAATTTGACGCTTTCCCATAGAAAATATTCTAAACGCGTCAAATCGCATGATCTAGCCGGCCAATTCACAAGTCCAAAACGTGAGATAAATTATCCTCACCGAACTCATTTTTCAATTGGTACATCGATTCGTGTGCTGTGTGGCATGTAGCGCCGTTTTGCTAGTAATACATGTTGACAAGATCCAGCTCGTGCATTTTGGGCAAAAAAAAAAGCTCGAAATCATTGAATGATAGAGGCCCCATTGGCGGTAACATTGTTCTTACGGTAATCTTTAAAAAAAAATACGAGCCAATGATTCTGCCAGACCATATTGATATTTATTGATTACCTAAGGTTGCTCATCGGACCAAACACGGCAATTTTGTTTATTAACATTCAATCAGAAATGAACTTCGTCGCTGAAGACGATTTTTCGATAAAAAAAACGAATCTTGCTCCAGCTTTTCTAAAGCCCACTCACCGAAAATTCGACGCTGTGGCAGGTTGTTCGGTTTCAGTTCTTACACGAGCTGTATTTTGTAAGGTTTTCGACAAAACATCCTTGCGTGAAATCTTCCACGTAGTTGAATAACGCAATCCCAATTGCTACGAATGGTGACGAATGGAAAAATCACGGTTTTCATTAATACTAGCAGATACAGCAGCAATATTTTCGTTTGTACGCACTCTACGCATACAGGTAGGTGGCTTGAAGCATTAGCTACAGTCAAATCTAACATGTAGGTAAAAAGTATTCACTACCATTTTTTTCCTCATATAGCTGATCTATATACTGTGATTAACTGATCAGCTTGATCGACTCCACCCATGCCTTTGTTATAGGGATGTCTACGTCTACCCTTTTTGGTTCTGCAGAGCTCCATCTATTAACCTTGCCCAGAGGGTGAACAAAGTCATAATTTGTACCCATGGTGCAAACACTGTTATCAAACCATCGCACAAACAACATTTTATGGTTGTAGTGAATCGATGGTCAAATTCTGCTCTGTTTTTCTTCTTCATCTCGTTGACAGATAGTAGCGGACATTTTTTGTCCTATTTTCCCTCACAGTGTCAGTCGCACGATAACCAGCTTCACGTAGGTCTCGCAGCAGAGCGTGACTGGTGAAGAATTTGTCAAAATACCCCTTATGCTCATTGGGGACGGCATTTACTTTTTTCAAAAAGTTCTTCACCGCTTTTGATCCCAAAGGATCATTACTGGTTTCTCCTGCTGATTTACCACAGTATACATCGAAAGCGTAACAATAACCATCTGCACTTGTAATCATCCGGTTTTTGTATCCAAATCTCACTGGTTTACCTCTTATAAACTGCTTTGTTGGATGACGTTCAAAATACTTTATCATAGAGGTCATCAACAGTTACTTGAAACTCATGGTTGTTACGTTGTGCAGCACATAACTTTGTGTTCAGGACGATCATGTCAAATCTTGACTGGCGTTTGGTTTTTGAGCTCATTTTCAACATTTGCTGAACATTGATCTCCGTTGAGGGTAAGTTATCGTAGGAACGTCACATTTACGCCAACGTGGCTCCTGGGTGTCAACTCCTCTGCACTTTTGTAACGGTTCATCATCACTACTACGAGTATACCATTCATCGTCATTCCTGGACCCAAACACTTCAACTCTCCCTGGGATATCACTCGGAAAGATGGTTTTCTGCACATCTTCGTCATCGCCTTCTCCTTCATCCGTGAGGATACTCGGGTCTGGGGCAATCGCCAATAACTCATAGCTGAGGTCGAGACCATCTTCTTCATTTAAAATACTTTCTAGAGCTTCCTCGAGCCCTCGATAGTCATTTGCAAAATTAAATATTCTCTTCGCTCCAAAACTAAGTGGAAAATAAACAAAAAAACATGTGCAATAAGCCCATTGGACCCATTTGGGGACATACAACTAAATGTCTTTTTTTTGGTAAATTTTTAGAAAAATACATAATATAATAGTATTATTCATTAGTAAAAACTATAGGAAAGTGAAAAATACTAATAAATTATAAAAAATTCTGATGTACATAAAAAATATATATAACTTTGTTAATCGATGCACTAAATAAAACTACCGATTTCAATTACTTTGTCCCGTTTATCACAAAAAAACAAATCTCCGCTACGAAGTTACTCTCTTTCACGCTTAGAATTTGCACTTAAATAAAATAAAATGTAATGGTGAAAATATGCAGGTGCTAAACGAGATGGCCCCGAATGGCGACACTGGGCGTAAATGGGTTTTAACTTTTGCTAAACATATTTTTATTACCCTATGGCTCGAACATATTCTAATGTTAAAAGTACATCTAATTTTTTGTCATTTTTATCACTGCAGTGGCACACGTACTTTCGCGAAACGTTTTTGTTTGATTATGAAATTATTGATTACTGAAATTCGATGGCGCCATGAATACTGGAGTATTGAAGATGTTAAAATACTGGTTTCTACGAGGGGCGTTCAATATATTCTCGGTATCGATATGAAGGAAAATGCGAATTCAATTTAAATTGTTTTTATTTTTCAATATAATCTCCCCTAACATCAATGCATTTGTTACATCTTGAGATAAGATTTTTTAAACACTCAAAAAAGTAAATTTCCTCTTTCTCTGCATAATACCAATTTATTGCTGACTTGAGTTCTTCATCATCCGAAAATCTTTTTCCACGAAGACATTTTTTCAAATCCGGAAACAGGAAATAATCACTAGGGGCAAGGTCTGGACTATAGGGTGGGTGTTGGATTTCTTCGAAACCACAATCTCGCGCAGCAGCCTTGGAAACTCGCGCCGTGTGAACAGGAGCGTTGTCATGAAGAAGCAACACACCCGCTGCGAGTTTACCCGTCTTTTCTTTTTAATTTCCTCCCGCAAATTATGCAAAGTGGAAGCGTAGGATGTGGCATTGATGGTTTCACTTTTTTTTTGTACTCCCTTTGAGTCCCAAAAAACTGTGGCCATGAGCTTCCCGGCAGACGGAGTGACTTTGAACTTCTTCGGGGGGTCTGTTCCTTTTTTATGCCACTGCATGGACTCTTGTTTGCTTTCAGGGTCATAGTGGTGGACCCATGTTTCGTCCTCAGTAACAATTCGATCCATAACACTGTCCGCGTTCTCACTACACATCTCCAAAAGCTCTCTACAGCATGCGATTCTCACTTTTTTCTGAGGCCCTGTGAGCATTCGTGGCACCCACCTTGCACTGACCTTTGAAAGGTTAAGATGGTCATGAAGAATGGTGTGAATGGTGTGAATGGTACCAATTTAAAGCTTGGTGATCTCTGCCATCATTTTCACCTTTATTCGAGCATCCTCAAGAACAAGTTTTTCGACTTCTTTGATGCTTTCTCCCGTACAAGCAGTAGCCAGGGCGCCGGAGCGGTTGTCGTCTTCAATGCTCTCTCTGCCTCTCTTGAACTCACTTGACCACTTTTGCACAGTTGATAATGAAGGTGCGGAACCCTGGTAAACAGCCACCATCTCTTCATGAATAGTTTTTTGACTTTTTCCTTGCTTAGTGAGAAATTTAATTACAGCGCGATGCTCAATTTTCACCATCAACGTCTCAGTTGCCATTATGATTCTGTTTAACTAGAGATAAAACGCGAATTAATAATCACATTTATATGAAATTTTACATGAATGCACTAAAATAATAGTATTACTTGATAAATAAGTCAATTTATATATACAACCACAGCTTCACCCCGATACCGAGAATATGTTGAACGCCCCTCGTAGCTACTGGGGATGGTCCCGGCATAGGGTTACCACCCTATATATTTTGTGTTGATCTGAATTGAAAATGTATAATAGATCATTTGTAAAATTTCAAAAAGCGGTTTTATTTAACCTTTGTTTGAGTCATTCGGAATTAGTGTCAGTGGATCACTTCGAAAAGTCGACTATTTTATTGCTAACAATCCGATGCAATGGAAATCGCTATCCCAAAATGGGAAAAGAGTGGGTCGACCGAGAAATACATAGCTTAGTACAATCATAAAAGAATATCAACAACAAAAAAGGAATATTATGGAGAACTATGACACATGGCACGATATCGTACATAATAGTGCCTAGGCGGAGTAGAGTCCATGACACCCACAAAAGGAAACAGGACATAAACTGCCAATTTATCAAATAGACTTGAGGACCTTGAAACATAATTATATCTGAAGCAATTCTCAACTCCGGACCATAGAATCCTCAAATGTAAACCGAAGTGATAATTCCTATAATTAAATCTCTTGTATGTAAATATTTGCATTCGGTTATACCAACACATATGTTTGTGAAACAACATGTAAACGAAACCTAATAAAGCTCTGCTTGTAGTACGTGACAAATTTTCAAAAATGGAAAAGTTTTCATTTCATTTCATTTAGTAGTCGTGTTCTTTCTTTTCAAAGTACAGAATGGGGAATATTTATATATTTCGTTATGCTCATACGTCTGAATAAACAACAAAATCAAATATATGAATGTAAATACAATAAAATTTCTTTCCTGTTTACGTGTGCCTACATAAAATACCTATACACGAATCTTTATCATTCAATTGCGTATGTTATCACTCAGAGAGAACACTGTGGACGTAAGCGTGTCAAAAATCGAAAACCATTAAATTTCATTGGGCATACAAAATATATCACGTACGCTACGCTCCAGAATTCAAGACTACAAGTCAGATATGTCGGTTAAGTGCTTTTCAAACAATGTGCAAAATAATAACAGACCGACGACGTGTAAATCTAGATAATGACAGTATGCCTGTCATTATGTAGGGTTTCTCTAAAAACCATCAAAATGTAACATCTTTTCCTAAATGTACTACTCGTACATGGTACATATTTTCTAAAAATGTATGATTTTTATTTAAAGAGATTTTTACACACAATTCACTCGTTAATGGCTTAAACAATTGCGCGGGCACATTTTACGCCGCGCCATGAGTTGTATTCGTAGAATGTTTAAGGTCGTGTCTTGAAAATGAATTTTTGATTACATCTGCTTGAAAAGGATGGAGCCAAGTTTTGAGGTATGATAACTCTTAATCATACATGGTTCATAAATTTAACAAAATTTTAATGTTATTCGTATAGAAAAAAAAAAGCTTTGACGATTAGGATCTCTTTATTTTTTCATCAAAAAGTTCACCACGTTTGATTTTAAAACCATGTCCACCCAAAACCAAAAACTTCCCTTTAAGCACTTATCAAATTATCACTTTTTTTCTTTTGCATCGTTACGAGTATACAGAGACGAATAAGTAGTTGCCGATGGCTGTAAAACAATTTTATTTGGAAAGTATATACATACCTGTATGTACATCTATCTACTCGTATAATGATGTAAAGGAACCTTTTTCTGGACTACGGGTATTTACAAAATAAAATGGTAGGTCATCAT
This sequence comes from Volucella bombylans, assembly GCA_949129095.1. Classification (NCBI taxonomy): domain Eukaryota; kingdom Metazoa; phylum Arthropoda; class Insecta; order Diptera; family Syrphidae; genus Volucella; species Volucella bombylans. Next base: position 25,902 of record CASBSA010000105.1, read on the forward strand.
ACTTAACAAACTTTTATAATAAATCAACTTTTAGCTGTCTTTGGCTTAAAGTTGCTGCTTAGTAAGTGGGAGGACTCTGTCAAATGTAATTAAACGTTTTACAATTTCTGTGTGGTCTACGAAAGATATTTTAGTGGTATGATGTGGTATTTAGTATACGTTTTGGGATACAGCTTCTTTTACCGTTTTTAAAGTCTTTTTTGAAGTGGTTTTCTATGGTAAATTTTTTCTGGTCTTGTCTTTATTATCCTGTCGATATCAACTTTGGCAACGACATCAGAGCGCAAATCATATGACAGATCAATCACTCTTGACAATCGCTGTTTATCTGGGCTCAGAAATCTATTGAAAAATAAAGCCCTCTCTTGAGCAAGCCATCCCAGTCCTGTTTTATGGCATAGATGGTTGAACACTGAAAGCGAATGAAAATTATCTCCGGTGCTCCAAAAGAAAGTTCTTTGGGTAATCTTGGTCTCATTTGTATGAACGGAGATTGTAGACGTTTCAACATCGAAAAGTACGGACTGTGCGGTGATACCGATTTCGTCACCTTGAACGCATGGATTCCAGCGCCCAAGCCCAGAAAGTTTTCGACCCCAACCCAGAATGACAACGCAGTAGAGAATGGCGCATCTTAGGTATCGCACACAAGTGGAAGGGAACCTCAGCCTGTGCGCAACTAGGGGCAGATTGCAAAAGACCAATCCAGCTGGAGAGGCATGTGTCTAAAGCTCTGGTCCATCCCGGACTGTATCGCCATCTAAGTAAATCAGCACGCTGCATATGCATATGATCATGCTTTTTCTTTTTCTCCACCGCATCTAGATATTTATTTCTTTCATTTTTGAAGGAACATGTTGGTAAAAAATCGTTCTGTTTTAGTCGCACACTTAACGACCGTCATTTAACGGCTTGTCATATGAGTCGTTGACTGTATCTCCACGATTAGCTTGATAAAGGTAATCATTTATTTAGCATTTTCTCCGAGTTGTTATGCATTGAAAAACGTATAGGTACTGATCCTTCTTCTTTTTTTAACCGCTGAAATATGTAATGTTGATTATCTTAATGTGCGACGCCTTAAGACAGGCCACTCTATTCTAGATTATCTCACTAGTGCAGCCAAGATATTTTTGAATGCGAGCGATTGAATTCCTTTTTTTCGTACCCTCCTTCGAAGCATGGCTGAAACGTAAGCCTCTATTACGTTTTGGTGCAGGTTTGGACCTACGATTTTCGTTGACCATGACAAAACCAACTTATTTGCTTAGGCTGAAGATTGTCAGGTATCGGTTTCTTAATGCGTAGCTATTAAACCACGTTTTGCTACACCCGCTGACATTCATTATATTCTTATATAATATATTATATAAATATCACTTTTCCTCATACATAGTCTGATTTTTCTATGTGTATGTGAAAGTTGGACAAAGGGGTATCGTGTATAACAGACCTTTAAGCTTAAACTGAATTTTTCTTTTGGAAGGTTCTTATAGCTCTTTTAGCTTGTTGATTACTCGGTATATTCTCCCGATAGGGTAGACACATTTTGGTCTCCCAACTTTTGGTCGTTGAATTTGTTGCAGAATATGGGATGCCACTGTAAGATTCTGGTGCATTGAACGCATCAGCTGAACTTTTTCTAGTAAGTTCATCAGCCTTTTCATTTCATTCAATACCCTTTTATCCTAGTACCCCAGAGTTTGACTTTTCTTCTTTTAGGTAAGCCCTGAAGAGTTTGAAGTAGTGTAGCACCGATTTGGGGCCAAATAAGTTTGAGCTTAACGCTTTCAGTACTGGTTAGCTGTCCGTGAGCATACACTCGTGGCTTTAATTCCTGTTCCAAGACTTGTGATGGCACATCCTTCGATGGTATGAAAAGAATCTGAGACGTATTTCCATTGGCCTTGAAACGTTTGCATTTGGGTTATTGATACATACGAGTACATCGGTGATTGTTTTCTCTCCATCCATATATATTAGGTTTTGGAAGCCCTAATGACTCTACTAAATCTCTTTTCGAATAATAAAGTTTTTGGTATGCGGCCATTTACCGAGAGATCATGTCGAGTCTAGAAATCTCTTTGATGTTGCCGTCGAAGTCCGAATACGCTTGGAGTTTCATCTCTCGTGTTTGCAATAACTTGACAACACTCATGAAGCATGGTGACTGCATACCAATGTTAGGTGCTAATATGAGACTCTGATCCCCTACTTAACCTTCGCAAAGAATCATCGTCTTTGACTCACCCCACGGAACCGACGTAAGGCATAATTTCGCGGGTTAGGGAAGCAGCTCTAAGCTAGAAATCAAGGGCTAGTTTGTTCTCGTACTCGTTTTGTTGTCATATTGTTTGATTTATTCCACCGAAACTATCGGTATATCTGCTTGTGACTGCACTAGTTTTGTGGATGTGGGTATCAGTGTGGGTGGTAGTATGGGTGATAGTGTGGGTGGTAGTGTAGGTGTAGGTGTAAGTGCGGGTGTAGGCGTGGGTGTAGGTGTGGGTGTGGGTGTTTGCCTAGGTGGGAATGATGGGTGTGAGTATGTGTCTGTTTGATGGGTATTAGTATGTGACAATGTATGTGTGTTTTTTTTTGGTTGCGCTAGCCTGATTGTTCGATTCCAGAAATACTATCTTTGCTTCCTTTGCCACTAGGTCTCCCACCTATACTGGGACATCTAACAGAATTGAGTTTACTACCTTGGATATTAATATTCTTCTAGCATATCCAGGTCCTGCGATATTTGGCAGCATTCCAGAAAGTTCTGCTTGAACTTTTGATGACTTTTTGTCAGACTAGTCGATGTGAGGTATAAAGCTTAGTCTATTCTCAAGTATTATTACTCCTAGGTACATTACCTATATAGGTATTCTATAGGTAGCCTTTTGATCCAGTGGTTTGACATCCTACCCTTATATCCATTGTTCCACATTTTTCCGGCTGGTTATTAGGACATCTTCCGTTTTGTAATCTGCTAGGTCTAGGTCTCGGGATATAGGCCAGTCTTTAATAAGGTTGATTGCATTGTTTGTAGCTGACTCTATCTCTCAAATATCAAATATATAGCAGTTACAATGGCGATGTGCGAATACTATTATTTTTACTCCCAGTGACAGTATTAATTGCAGAACTTCGTCGTACATGATATTAAAGAGTAGGGAGTACCGATACTTTTGGGACACCCGCGGACATTTATTAGTACTAATCTCCTTCATCGGTTTCATATCTCAACCTTCTATTGGATCCGGCTATCCGGCGGCTTTCACGCCTTATTTAGGATGCCAGGCACCTTGTTGATGCCTATCTTCTTTCATGCGTTGAAAAGTTCGTCTGGTGTTATTATTGGAACTGCGTCTGTGCTGGGTTCACTGATTATATTGAACAGAGTCGATGGTCTCTGTTGGAATAGTTATTCTGCAACAAATCTTAGCATTGTTGGACTTGATAATTTTATAGACCTATAGCCCTTCAGCTTATTCATTATAACTCTGTACGCCATGTCACAAAGATTTATAACCGCTTCATCGCACAGACGCTTGAAGCATCTTGTTTTATTTCCTTTATCGCCTTTTTGGATCCCTTGTGATGTACATTATTTAGTCGAATATGTCCGTTTCGAAGGCTTTATCTTTCCATTTCGATCACGCTAGCTTAGGTCATGGAGGCCACTTCATGTATCAATTATTATTGCTTGATGGTCACTGTTATTATATTCTTCGTTGACCCACCAGCCTGTGTTGCGAGTTACTCATGAAAGTAATATCGATAATTGATCCCAATCCGGCTTTCTTTAAAGTATTTGCAATACACACCACATTTGTGTGTACACTTCGGTGTGGACATCAATGTCGCTTTCTGCCATACACCAAACGTACCCATTTGAAACATGCAGTTAGAGTTTTCGTTGCCAGCGTATTAATGGAACGGGGCGTTCGTAGTATTAGCCTGAAAGCCATTTCTGCAGGATTTCATTTCTGCATAAGAGAATACTATAAACCTCTTCAAAAGAGAAGTATACTATAATTACGACCTTATTGGGTTCGATCGTAATGCCTAGGCGGCGGTGATTTTCTTTTGTTCTCCATCAAATATGTGGAGATGAACTCCAGAGTTTCATTCTTTGGGTTTCCGACACTCGTCCTGATTTATGGCGCAGGAAACTCGCTATATGTCCCCTTCACTTCCCAATTTCCAGAGAATAGCAGATGGCGCCACGAGGAAGTGGTGAAGTGAGTTTTATTAGCAGAGCTGCAAGATGTTAGGCTTTAGAGGCTCTTTCTCGTTATCTAGCGAACCAGCTTCTGTCGGAAGATGCAACTTCGACGAAGCCTAATAGTATTCATTGGCATCCAGAACGTATGTGTATGCGAGTATGTATAAAAAAACACAGAATATTATACACACACACTCACATCGCATACATACACACATTTTTAAGGACGGATATGGAGAGATTATCACTAAATGTTGCATGTTCTTCGCCGTAGTTTGATCGTATTGGCTTTTGCCTTCTCCTACGCGTGTTGTTGGGTGCGTATAAATTTGCGTATGGCTCGCTTGCCTTGCGGTGTATTGTGGGTTGGCCGGATGTTATTTCCTAGCTCTCTCTCTTTTCTCTCTCTAGGCGCCCTAGCTCTTGGCATATATCTATGTCTTGGAATAGTAGACAAAAAGACAAAAGACAAAAAAATGAGGATTCGTTGTTTTTAAAACGATATAAATATGACCGAAAATAGCCATGTACCGTTATCATTTGTGTTAAGTAGAAATTAGCTTCTCCTAGTCGCGGTTTATCGAAGTTTCGATAGTCATAACAAGGCGAAAACTCCATCGGCTTTTTGAAGAGCGTCTCCAGGGTGCCACTATCTTAAACACTTCAACACTCCAAATTGTCTCTTTTTGACATATGTATGAAGTAGAGTGGAGATGATGAAATCAGTAGCCATGGATGGAGCAGGTTTGCATAGCAACGGAAATACATTTGCGTGCGAGTTTTTGGAGATGTTGCACTTTTAATGTGGTGGTTTTTCATCATATTATTAGCAACTAGGTGATTGTCGGTCTGGCCATCAATGAGTAGATTCAATGGCTGGCTTCTGGAAGTATCCCCAGTTCTTATCTAAAATGCGTCTAGTAACCCTATACCTTTGATATCCTTGGTAATTTTGTTATTTATTTGTACGTTCCATCCCCCGCCCAATTATCAAAGTTTCGCCCATCAATGACGTTGTCTAATAATAAACGGGGGCAGAGCAAAGTACTGGTCTCATCGTAAACATCTTCAGATGACGCTACCGAAGGTTGCTACGATTTGATCAGTCACAAGTTGCCGGTCATAGGTCTTGTTGGCGGCTGGACCACCGGTAGTCCCTACCAGGACTTAAATCACGGTACCATGGAAGTCAGAAGCCCCCCGAATCTCGGTCTGGGCCTGACTTAAAAAGGTAGGCCCCCTTGTGGGAGCGTCATGGTGGCTGTGGTTTAAACCCAAAGTCGCGGGAAGGGTCTTCTTTTCGTTGACCCAATGTAGAGTTGCAATAAGTACTGGGTGCTGGGATCCTAAGAGCAGTAAGACGTTTTAGGTCGGCCTCGACTCATACCAAGGGTGGAACTTGTTCCGGAACAGTTCCGATTTGGTATCTCAGGAAGGCGGCAGAGCAATGGCAAGTCGTATCCTTGCCCCCATGGATGTATGGGTATCCCGTTCACATAAGTCTCCATGACAGGTGGTTTACGTTAAAAATCAGACACTATGTACGTTCCATTTCTGTTTTTTGTCTAGGACTACTCCTAGCTATTTAACTTCGTTGCATAAATCTACACGTAATTGTATCATTTAGAGAGATCTAGTCAAGCCTTAGTTTTCTTCCATGTCATCTCTCTCACCCGTCTCTCCCACTGGGTAGGATGATCGTTACCTCTGAGTCAGATGGATTTTGATATGGAATTGTTGTCAGTACCGTTAAAAGCACCTTCAATATGTAGGAAAGCTCATAACGCGATCTCTTTTTGCTAAGATTTAAAATGTCGCCTTCCATTGATCGTTTTTCCTGTATGCGTATAGATTTGGGTGCAGATGTTTACATTTATCCAAGTATTCTCTGATACAACGAAGAGTTACTTTTGTCAACCGCTGTTTCTTCTACCTAATTATGCCACCACAAGAAACACTAAGGAGACTCTATGTGATAAATATAATATTTTCCCTACACGAAATATAATCTCCGTCAAAAATCCACAAAGTAAACACATTTGAGTGCATTAACTAAATCCTTAAAAAAAAAATTGGAAAAAAAATCGATTCATGGATCTTGATTTAGATGAACAAACCGTGATTTATGATGAAATATTGTCGGCGAGAGTCATTTGTCTAGTCAGTGTTTTTTGTTTTTGTTTGTTCTGTCTTTTCTCTGTTCTAAACACTTGTCGTCGCCCGCGTATGTACATATTCTTGTGTATCTATGTATGAACTGTGGGTGCCGCTTAATGTTGGAAAATGAAAGAGTGACTTTGCCTCCGTTTTCTCCCATTCCTGAAAAATGTATTATCCTCTCAAGCCAAGAGCTGAGTACAAAACCAGAAGAAGTATGTGTATTCATTACATGGCTTTTTGTTTTGTCCTGGCATTTCTAATAATAATATGAATGTGTGTACGATACAATTGTGTCTCCGCGCATATTCGTATCGAAACAAATTCTTTCATCCTTAAGATATTTTGGCATTCCCTATGGATATTCATATTTTATAAGCCATGTGAATGGAATGTATATTAGAAATGAGGTCAAATATAGTATGGGTAATGCATAAACAAATTTAAATTCACCATGGGAAAGCGTTTACTCCCCACACATGTCGCAAATTGGTTAAAAGCATTGGTTTTATCACAAAGATTCGACAACATAATTTAATTTAAATGTATTGCTTTCTTGTCGTTAAATTAATAGTAATTTTGTATATATTGGCATAATTGTACGGATATAAGGAGATGTTTAAGACAAATAAAATGCGATGAGGTTTTGAATTTACAAACAAAAAAAGACGGTATAAAGACATTTTTATTCGTCACTTTTCACTTCATTCGTAATACACAACGAAAAGTACACAAATGTTTTTTTTCTAAAGCAATTTAATAGCTTTTACTTTTTATGTTACATCCTGTAATATTTTTCATGCATAAAAAATCCATATTCGTGTACAAAGTATGAACAATTTAATTTTATGATGTCTTAGACAGTGGAGGCACACACAGCGGGTGACTTGTCGAAAAAAGACATTAAATCGACATTTTATCCCCTACTGGATGAATAAAGAGAGCTTTTATAAATCAGATGAAAACAACCATCTTAGGTGTAATCCAGTTTTGTAATACTTACTTAAAAAAATGAAATTAATCTCTCCTTTACTCTTTTAATTAAAAACTCTTTCAATTAAACTTTTTTTAATTGTTGGTCTTAACCGATGTTAAGCTTAAATATTATAATAGTTTTACTTGGTATTTGAACTTGAAACAGTAAACCATATATTATGTACAACTGTCCTAGACCAAAGAAAGTGTTTTGTTTTACCTTTAAGATTTCATAGTCATTAGAAAAAATAATGGCAATGCATTGAAAGTAAATGGTATTGCTTTAGTCAAGACTTTTTTTCTCTTCTTTTATTAACCGTTGAAATATATATCGCATATACTCGTAATTAATCTATGCGGTATATACATATTTCGCACGTGTTTGCATTTCTAGTGCACCGCTTGTGAAGTTGGCTAAATTTGCGGACCGTAGATCCATTCCACAGACTGCTCTATTTTGGACCACCTCATTAATGATGTTTTTCAGTCCGAGTTTTTAATTTTCTTCAGCCTCTTCTTCTAACCTCGGCTGAAAATTGAAACTCTTTTTCTATTTGTACTGAATTTTTTGACTAACGTCGTTAAACAGAGCAAACCCTGGTTGGCTCAACCTTAAGTTTCTACTTTAGGTTTCTTAGTGCGGAACCGTCCGCAACTTCTTTTTATGTAGGTAGTTCACGTTGCTAAACTAGCTGACATTCGTCGAATTTTCACTCCCGTGGCTGTTATTTTTTCGTTATACATATTTTTTCTTCATAGTCCAACGATACATAATTTATTGTAATCAAGCATCAGACCTCCGAAAACGTTTCTGACACGAAAATTTATATTCGCCCCATCGGTAGTTACGAATATAGACTTCGGGAAGTCACAATATAAGTCAATGCGCCTCGATAGTGTTAAAGTCCTTGTAAATAATAGTCGCCTTTTAGGATAAGTAGGGCAACATTGCCACAATACGATTTTTCTCCCAATTGGATTTTTTTTTTCTTACATGAACCAAGTATAATATTTAAAATGTATAATGAGTTTTAATGCATAATTCAGTAATTCCATCAATTGTCAACAAATTGAAAAAAAAATTAACAAATTAGAAGCTTGGCAGGTGGTTGGTTGACTTATGAGTATACCAACTATACGGTCTCCAAGAATCTTTCAAAGTTTCAAGACATTTTACAAGCTGTTTGACGTTCTCTTCCGAAGAAATATACGATGCTCTAAATACAGTTCTCGACTACTAAACTAACGAGCAATGTCTTAAACATAGCCTGAATATAGAAACGGTCTCAGGGTAATTGATCTTGCTATGATGTGGAATATTATTGTTGTTAATACATCATTTCCTTATCTCAGTATACACAAAGAAATATAAACATAAATCAGTCAACCAAATTGATCATATTGTGATTGATGCAAGGCATGTATCCAATTTTTAAAATGTCGGCAAATATATATGTGGACTTGGGCCACAACCAGTTGGTAGCCAAGGTACGCCTATGGATAAACTACCCCACAACTACCGACTTTTCAATGACGGGGACGGGAAATGCCAAAATTTCCATCCACCCGACCAAAGAGAAGTAAAGGTGACTTGGTAGAAAATACACACCAACTCATTTTCAGGATTTGATGAAAATAATGTTTCGTAAATCGAACTACTCGTATAGTATTGTATTTCTGAACCTCAAAAATGTCGACCCAAATATTCACCAAAACGGCACTCCTACAGATTGTTTTTTTCAATTTCGAGAACACATTTAACAGCATCTATAAATATGTGTCGTAGAGAACGGAGTGGCCCAGATCCTCGACCAATACGCCTCTGCAACGGTCTCGATACTTATCTTCCCTTAGTTAGGCACACATTGTTGTTTTTGGCACCTTTCTAACTATTTACACCACGCACCACGGTAAGGGTTTCCTATATTGCTTTGTCCCACTGTGATGGGAATTGAAGATCCTTCGGTCAGGAGCTCTGATGTCCATGCGCTCTGTAGGAGCTATCCATCTTAGTGGCTGCGTTATACAGCCGATATAGTATTTTGTTATACATTCTCCTCTACAATCCGTCAACTCAGACAGGACTAAATAGCACAAGGAAAAATGTTCGTTTAAAACAACTAAAAGACCTTTCATTTGCTCTTGAGAGTGTCTCTGAATCCTACAACAGGTCAGGGTTGAGGAAGGTCTTTTATAGCCATTCCCGAGATAGGAATATGCTCCACAATTTTCACCTTAATCCATATTTATTTTTCACACCAATTTTGGCTGCTTCTGACATAAATGCCTCATACATTCTGTTGGTTTCTCCCAATGTTGTCAATCTCATCTGCATATGCCAAAAGTTGAACACATTTTTGGACTATTGTGCCATTTGTGTTGGGTTGTGCGCTGTGCACAATACCTGAAAATATGATTTTATAGAAGTCACAAATATTAGAAATTTTGCTTATTCAGCTATCAACTCTTTGGATACAGCCAATCTGCTTGCTGCACACTTTGCGGCCAGACCAACACCTCCAGATTGTTCATTGTCACCGCGCCTAAACTTGATTGCTTCGAATGGAACGAAACCACTTTCGTACTCGTGTAGTAGCAACTGTAATTAAACATCTTAAGATTCATAAATCCGCTGGTTCAGATATTATATCCGCCCTTCTTCTAAAGAGTTGTTCTTTCATGCTAGAAAAACAACTGTGTAAGCTTTTACATCAGTCCTACTCTCTTTAGGACTCTATCCGAGTAGATGGAAAACAGCATTTGTCCAACCCGTCCCTAAAAAAGGCGGTTCTTCTTCTCTCTCCTCCTACAGACACATTGCACTTACATCGAAGGTCATGGAAACGCTGATAAATCGTCAGCTCATGAAATATCTCGAGACACGAAAACTTCTCAATTAGCGGCAGTATGGTTTTCGTAGCAACAGGACTGGTGATTTGATGGAAGGTATCATCGACAAGTGGAACCAAAGCGTACATCAATATGGCGAAAGCAAGGTAGTTGCACTTAATATTTTTAATAATTTCTAAGGAATTTGACAGAATTTGGCATCAAGCCCTTCTTTTCGAAAATGAATACATTTGGTATTGATGGATCTCTTTTTCAATGGATTAGATATTACTTTTCGGAACGTTAAATTCAAGTTGTCTTGGATGGTTTCAAGTCTGATTTCCACAAAATAAATGCTGGTGTACCACAGAGCTCCGTTTTGTCTCCGACATTGTTTTTAATTTTCATAAATGATCTCTTGTCTGCTAATTCAATATATGATGACAGTAACCAATGCTTTTTACATTCGTTCCCGAACTCACATCCCTGCTCTTCGGCTTTAGAACGGGAATGGCGGCGTATGTTAAGCTCCTTCAATTCTGATGTTAATAGCATAAGTAATTCTGGAACCACTAACAGAGTAGAATTTAATATTTCCAAAATAGTCCGCAGTCTGAAATTTCTTCCGACTTAAACAGAACAGCGGGAGGTCTATACCGACAACTTCAATACCAGACATGGCTCTGTATAGCTCGTCTTGATAGACACTATCATAGAAAACCTCAAAACCGGTGATGGTGCCTTCACGACTCTACTTCAGAATCTTCGGAAGGTGGCAAATTTGGTCGGTTTATCAGGTCTTAAATCGCAGTGATATGGACCTGTCGGATGTTGACGAATAGTTTAAGACGTTTTCGTAATACGGCAGCAAGGCTTTGTATGCGATGTTTCGTAAACTTATGTCCATGTAGTTGGCGCAATTCAGGAGGTATGCTCAGATCATTTCCTCGGGCTTAAACCCTTTTATGTAGAGGATTTAATTTATTGTATTAAGGTTTAGATATAGATATCTTCATTTCGTTTTGGTAAGGCAAACGGACGTTATCGCGGTCTTCCTCTAGATTGAAGGGCGTATCCTGCCTGAATGTAAAATTTTCCAAATTTTCAGCACGTACTATGTCCCAATACGATGTTTCCTTTGTCGTCTATGCAGACTTCGGTTGAGGTTTGGTTGCTTTCCACGTCCCTATAGTAGTCTGGGCCGAAACTCGTCCCTATAGTAGTACTAGTAACACATTCATCGATCTCTTCAATTTTGCAGTTTTCGAATCCTGTCATTTTCCTTCGGTTCGATTTGTGATCAATCTGAGTTAATGTATTTTGATCAAGAGACCGCCATGTGCCCTAAGCTATCAGCCATAGTCCATTTACAGATATCATCTTGCTCTATCAAAGGTGCCCTCCTTTCCTATTTTGTGGCTAAAGTCACCGAGTACAGCAGGTATTCAGGATCTGTTAAGATTTCTTACATTCCAGACACATATTCGTATTTGAAATTCTTTTTCAGGTTTATATTGATCGTCAGTAGTTATCGTTCTCATCCGATGCTGTTGTTGTTTCCATTACAATTATTTCTCCTTCACATAGCCTTGTTAGATCTAGGATGACGTATTTAGTTTCGGTACACTCTATTATTTTTCCCAAAGGGTTGCAATATCTTGATTCTCTTCTATTTCATACAGCTCGCTGTACCTGTAGGACTCCATTTTTCCTAGTCGTTATAACATGCAAATATTCAAAATAATGGTACATCGGTATATAACTTCCTTTTCTCCATAATTTCCATTCGTCCGCGCTGTGTGCAAAGCTGTTGAAGGTTTCAGTTATCTACTGCGTTCATGTAATAATTATAAAAACAACCTCAGGCTGACAGCTTGTCTCCACTTCTTATAACGAAATTGTATCTTTCATGCAAACATTTTACTATATTCATCAAGTCAGGTTCAGGCCGAATAAATTTCAAAAAAACAAGCATTTTTAAGGTGCTTTTAATAAACCAAGTTTTAAATGAACTCAAAGCTTTAAGATATCAAGAACACATACTCGTCTTGTAGTAACAGATATGAAATAACTAATTCTTAATGTAGAATTTGCTGGGCCTAAAATATTTTAGTATCCCAGCTATAGAGAAATTTGCCACAATCTGGTGGGATACCGACTGAGAAATTTTTCTTAAATAATTCTATCGTATGAAAGATTTGCTGATGCCAGCATTTATAAAATAGCTACTCAACTTTTATTTTTTTTTCTTAATGTTTTCTGTTGGGTAAATTCTCTAAGATTTGGCATTTTCACATAAATGACAGCCAAATGTGTCGAATTCATTATTCAGTAAGCAACCCGAATTATTTCCTCTTACACATGTTTGTTCTTTTCAAAGTGTCTATCCTTCACTTCTAAGAGCAAAAGCAAACTTCTTATGAACGTATCCGAGCAAAAACTACCCTCATCTTTAATATGACATCACAATAGGCATCTTTTTGGTATGAGTGTGTGTCATGGGGTTCCTTTAAAAAAGAACATAGAAAAATTAAAGCCAACTCGTAGAAGCCTACCTTTTTCAAGATTTATTCTAAAAGCACAAAAGGCAGCAACAATATGAATACTTGAGTTCGACCAAAAGAATAATAAGCAAATATTAAAAATGGAAAAGCCGGTTTACCAGGCTAAATATGTGTATAATGGGATGTAATGGGATACATAATATTTACTTAGACTTAAGATAAAAATACAATACATAAGCGCACGCAATTCAACTCTCCTTAGGTAAACATCGTTGAAATATCTGCTCTTGCCTTCAACCTTTTTAGATACATAATGCGATGAGCCTTAGAAAATAGTAGATAAATCTTTTACCCAGCGCAAGATTTCCTATGTAATTTTTCTTCAAGTATTGGAACCATCAATCAAAAGATAAAACGTATATTACAAAAAATACAATTTAAAATATTATTTGTTCTGCTGGTATTTCGAAATCGCTTTAAGAATTGATTTCAATTTTGTAGCCTTTTGAAGTATATAAATTGCTTCTCTTGTACATGTCTCGTAATTGATTTTGTATTCATTCCGGGCGAGACATATTGAAATTGTTTTGAATAAGCATGTAAATTTCTTTCTTCAACTAATAGTGCGAAAGGAAAAAGAAATTTTAGATCTAAGAGACATCCTTAAGGCTTTGCCTTTGGCTAAAAGGTCAAGAGAGAATTTAGTGAAAGCTTGATGGGGCAAATTTCAAGCCGATTAGGGAAGGCCGAATGAACATTATCTTTTTAGAGAGAGGAGTCAGGATCCCAGTAAAGAAGTATGTGCAGAGTTTATCTCGAGCTGATTTCAATAAATACGCTGATACGCTTGACTTTATTCATTCACGTTTATGTGTGTGAATATATTGCCTTTGGATAGCATTTTTTAAATCTGTGCTTTTAAACCACAACATTGTTATAAAGAATAGCCGGAGGCACTTGTGTTTAGAAGTTCAAAAATTTGTAAATGGCACTTCGTTAAAAAATTCCATGAATAAAGGAACTATGTTGGTCTGCAATATTAAATTAAATTTACAATTACAAAAGAAAAAGGAAAAATAAAGAAGATAGAAATGTGTTTTATAAAAAAGTAGGCAAGTAATTTTAGAAGATTAAATTAGTAAACTTGATTATATGCAAAAATAAATAATACTGAAATGAAGGGCAAAAAAACGTCAATTTGATGGTGACCTACTCGTATCAGTTCAGTTTATATGCATTTTTATTTATATTACTTAATTTACTCTTACATGCTAGACAAAAAAACGCTTAAAAATTAGCTTAAATAACTTAAATTTATCTTAAACTAACTTACTGGCCCTATGCACTCTAAGTTATACATAATACTTAAATACTATGTCTTTCGACGTTTATGACGGATTTTATTCTTATTCTACAGTGACTTAACTACAGCTTAAACTAAGAAAACATGTTTAAAAACTTAGTATACGGAATATTTTAATTTTATTATATTATAAAACTTAAAACTAAAAGCCTACATACTACCTAAAACTAAATCTTAATCTACTTAACCTACTTACATCTACATGCATATATATATATATACATAATATATATATACTAAATATACAAATATATGTATATATATATATATTGTTTTTTTTTTTCATTTTATATATTTTTTTTTTCCTTAAAATCTAACTTAAATCTACCTAAAAACTATGTAAGCCGGCCATGGGCAAAAACAAATTAGGCTGGCCCACCTTGCTTCACATGAAGCTAAATATCACCGGAGGAGTTCGACGACGAAGCATCCTCCCCTTCAACAAGCCACCAAAAGTGTTGGTGCTGTCGAGCAACATCCCTCATGTCGCGACTCCCTACCGCCCTACTGAACCGGAGACGCTCCGCACTGCCCTGTGCGACGTCCCTGTCGTAGTTGAGTCGCCTGTCCGCAGCTGTTCGAGCGACGTGGAAGATTAGCGGCACCGCCAATCTGTCCTGGATCAGACCTTTGCTATCTAAATAGAGGAACGCTTCTGGAGGAATAAAGCCGTCAAAGCGAACTCTCTCGTGATACATATAATTGGGGTAGTAAGCCCCGGAGATCAGGTTGTTCGATGAGGCCATTGCTCTTGCAACGTGCCTTCGAGTCAACTTAATGACGAAATTGTCCACTCTTATTAGATTCGCCCTATTGTATAAGACCTCATTGGGATAGAATTTTATGTACTGAGATTCTGGTGTTCTGTATAAGCGAAGACAAGTCCTAAGACAAGCCCTCTCAAACACCCGAATCTTTTCCAATAAACTTGCTCTCACGTTGAACCACACGGGACATCCAAATACAAGCATGGGCCTGATAAGGGCCATGTAGCAGATTACCTTCACCCCCGCATCGAGTTGGCTGTTATAAAACAGTCTCTTTGTAACGGCAAAAGCACCTTTGGCTCTGGCCAGAGCAACATCTATATGTTTGTTAAAATACAGAAATTGATCTAGCCAGATCCCAAGGTATCTGACTACATTTCGACAAGCAAGTGGCTGCCCTTGCTGTCCCACGATCGAGAACTTTCGCCAATTCTTTCTGGTATCCCTAGAGGCCCCAGACAAGGGTGTCCTAAACAGAATGGTTTCCGACTTCTGAAAGTTGATTTTCAACTTCCAGTCATCGCAATATCGCTTAATTTTGTCGAAGTCACGCTGCAAAAGCATATTAATGACCTCAATCTTTGGACCTGATCTGTACGCGATTATGTCGTCTGCGTACGCTATGGCATGGTGAAGTGAACCTATCAGATCACTCGTGTAAATGTTGAATAGGATCGGTGAATTTACCGCACCTTGTTGCAGACCGTTTATAATGTTAAATGTTCCAGCAGAAATCACATCGCCATTCTTCACGATGAACTGTCTACTGGAGAGCATATCGAAAAGAATATACAGCAGTGGTTTACTAATGCCCAACCTGTCCAGCTTGAAAAAGAGTCCTTCTAACCATACGGTATCGAAGGCTTTCTCCAAGTCAATCAGGCAGGCACCAGTGCACTGGTTCTTGCCTTTGTTCCATTGGATATCAGAAACCAGTTTCGACGCAGCATGAATGATATCATGCCCCGCTTTGAAACCGAATTGATTATCCGGAACTATATGTTTGTCCTCAACCCACTTAGTCAGGACTCTATTGATCACCTTCTCGAACACCTTACTGATGTTTGGAAGAAGACTGATCGATCGGAGATTCGCCGGATTGGAAGTGTCTTTATCCCTTTTGGGGATGGGATGTACCACCGCAGTTTTCCAATGCGCTGGATAATGTGCATTATTCATTGCATTATTAAACAGGGTGGTATAAATGTTCACCGCTTCTAGAGGGAGATGTCGAAGCACAATGTTCGGTATTTCATCGGTTCCCACTGATTTCTTACTTCTAAGTGATTCGAAGATCGTTTGGAGCTCTTCCTTCGAAATGAACGGGGGTAGTACCCTATCGTTGGTGATGACATTATTTGCCATATTCTCGTCACCGAACTGGGTGAAACCCGAGCTCTCGAATCGCCAATTCACAATTTCATTTCGAAGGTAGAAATTGTGCACAAGGACTCGACTTTCCAGGTCGTGGTTCGGGCCAATGATAACATTCGCCTTGTACACTTCCTGGAAAGTCGCTCCTATAGCCTCTACCTGCTCCTGCGGATCCTCGATCACAAAGAAGTTGTCATCATCAACAGCCCCATTTGGATCTATGCCTGCTGCTACAAGTATTTGTTCGTTGTTCGTCGTTCTGGCGATTTTAAGACATGGAAGGTCGTTCTGATTATTTCTCCGAAATATTTTATTTATTTGCGGGAACATATTCGGGTTGCTGGTGTTTACAGCCCGAATTTTATTGTTCCAATACAAACTTACAGATGTTCTGTAATTTTCCTTTATTAATGTTTTTAATCGACGACTTCAGTGTCATGATCTCCGGGTTATGTCTGTCAGTGAACTGTCTGTACAAGGTTTTTAGTCTTGACAGCAGTCTACTTTTATGTCGGTGCAGTGCGTCAATGGTTGCGTTGCGGAATAAGTCTTCTTCGTCAGTGTGTTGGTACCGAGGTATTGCTCTGTCCATTGTTCGTTTAATTGTCTCGTCCATTAGTCTTAGATACCTGTCAATCTCCTCGTTTGACAGATTTCTGTTGGACGGTGGGTAGAGCGAATTCGAGGAGAGTGCTCTAGTCAGTGATCTGGTGAAGTGTGTCCAACGCACCCTACTGTAATTGTAGGAATGCCTTTGAACAAACTCATCCAATTCCGCAATTTCGTTGGGGACAGTTATTTCGGTGCTGAGACCGCAATGGTCACTGTCATACACGAAAGTGCGTAGACAGTTTGTAGTTTGTTGGTTAGTGCATGTCAGTTGTATTCGTGAGTCGAACAGCAGAAGGTCCAAATAGGACCCGTGTCTGGGAAACGACGGACTATCCGTCGCCTTAAGCCCGAGTCGATACATTATACTGTGCTGACCCCACCAATTGAATAGTAGGTTCCCTCTAGTATTTGGTGTATTATTTCCCCAATCATTATGTTTGGCGTTGAAATCTCCGCCGATAATAAAATAGTTGTCTTCCAATTCCAGTCTCAGAAATCGAAAAAGTGTCTCGAGCTCTGAAATAAATAAGGTGGATTGAGTAGCCTTAGGTGCATAGACAGACACCATGTACAACCGCTTTCCACTACGGAGGGGGATATACACGATGCATGCTTCCAGCACCTGGAACCTACGTACTACACGGCTGTATACTCCTTTAAAATGTATACCTTTTCGTACGAAAATTGCAACGCCACCTCCCTGAATGGAGTTGGGTCGGTTTCTCCGTACTATCTTGTATCTTCTGTGCCTCATTTTGTGTCTTTTGGTAAGCTTAGTAAGATGTTAAGATGGTAAGATGTTGTTTCTCCCTTTTAATTATTTATTTTTAAATTAAATGAAAAAAAAAAAAAGTTTCTTCTTTTTTTTTTTTTTTTCCCCACTCGGATTCGAACCCACGACCTATGGTCTGTCGGGCGAACACACTGCCACTGTGCTAATTGGTACTTGTAAAAAGATCCTCAAATGTCTCTTCTTATTGATTTATTTTATGCACTATACTCTATTCACAATCCACTCGGAAGCCGAAACACGTTAAAACTCAACGGAGATCAATGAACGACTGACCTACTCGTATGTACATAGAGCAATGAACCACGTTTTATTTTTTTTTTTTAAATAATGATAAACCCCTGAAGTGGCGAATGTCAGCAGGAAACTTATTAAGTAGTTTGCGTGATACAGTGAAGAGAGAGCGGATATCTATCATCTTTCTAACCAGCAGAATTTTTCGAGATCTTAAGAGTACCTTGCTTGTGCAGAAACGTCTGCATACTTTTGCAGAATGGCTAGTAGCCGAAGTTTTTCATGTAGGGTACTTTCCTGTTTTTGGCATACCAGGAAGTGGTATCAAAGTTTATCTCAGCAACTGGATGCAAGGGATTATATGTGATTATATGCAACACTCATCAGCAACATATGTCAAATTACCCGCGAGTGGTACTTATACTAGGCAGTGAGTTAATGTTAACCAAAAACAAAATTTGTTTAAGGACAGACCCTTACGGCATACCTAAATTAAGTAATGAGGATATTCTCAAAAGTCTTTTGGAGCTGGTTCCCTTTGCTAAAACCGTTCTTTTTCTTGCCAAGTCGTAGTCAGCTGAACAGTAAACAAATAAGGCAAGAATGTACAGTCGCACTTGTTGCACAGTACAAGGACATAGATAGAGTTGCCATATGGACGCTGCAACATGCTTGCGCAATGAAGTTCAAATGAAGGGAATAACTGGAGAATTTGATGGTAAAGTTGGTGTACACCAGAGCAGTATATAAGCGTAATTTTTAATGTTATGCAAGACTTTCCAGTGAAGCAGCACAAAATGCGAGTTCGGTTCGCTATCCTCCTCCTCTGTGGGGTCTAATGTGAAAATTAGACTAATTGTCATCAAGGCACGTACGAGTATGCACAATTATCAGTTTCAACTCAACAAAAGAACGGACTGCTCTTCTATTGTTGTGGACTAAAGCAAAGCTTCTGTTGAGGTCTGTAAATTTTGATATGACTCACGTTCTTATCTGCACCTAGTATATTATATTTACTCAGATTAGCCTTCAATATCATTAGGTGAGGCTTTACGTGTTGAATATAAAATATCAAATAATATCAATACAATAACCATGGATATGGAAAACACACATCCGTGGTTTCGGATGTTCAAGTAGTTTAAACCAACTATCAGTTGACTCTCAGCAAAAAGTTTTAACGAATGCAAGATACCAAGTTATCGACTTGACGGCTGGATAGTATCATACATATTATCGTCATGTCACATAATAGATTTATGCAATGCGAAATTTCAACCTTATTGAATTTTTTAAACAATCATTTGCAGACAACTGCTTCGTACCCGACAACATATATGTCAAGTACCTTTCCAATTTCTCCATTGGACTCTCTCTCTCTCTCTCTCAATATTTTCATCCCGCCCTTATCGAAGAAGAATTACAAAATCTCAATGATGAATTTTTACCCAGTCCAGACGGGATCACATCAATATTTCTCAAAAAGTGTGCCTCCCACTTTTCTCCCTATGGCATCTGTCCCTCACACAAGGGGACACAAGGGTCCACAAAAAGGGATCAAAGAATGAAGTAACCAACTACCGTCACGTTGCTAAGCTTTCTCGAAAAAATATTCGAAAGTTTTTTATATGAAGTTCTAAGGTTTAGGTGCAAGTCGCTTCTATCAGACAATTACCATGCATTTCTGAAGGGTAGATTAACTAATACAGATTTAGTTGAATTCGTATCCCTTGCATTTTCAGCCCTAGAAAATGGCAACAAAATTGATGTTATTGCTACAGATTTTGCTAAAGCCTTCGATAAAATATTATATCAATTGATTCTTTTCAAATTGTCTTCCTTCGGTTTTTACCCCATAGTGTTCAAATGGATATCTTCTTATCTTGAGAACCGTTATTATATCGTTAGTTTTAGGTCAGACTTCTCAATCTCCCAAGGCAGGCATCTAGGTCCCCTATTTTTCATTTGAACTATAAACGATGTCGAGAGGATTATAAAACACTGCTCCCTATCCATTTATGCCGACGACACTAAGATCTCCGAAATTATTTCTTCACCCCAAGACTCTATTCGCCTGCAAGAAGACCTCAATAGGTTTTCCGCTTCGTGTCTAAAAACTTGCTTTGAGCTTAATATCACCAAAAACTTTGCCACGTAGGTCCAACCAATCCCCCCCTCGACTTTGTTTTCTGCATGACAAATCTGTACCCATAGTTCAATCCCTTCGCGACCTTGGAATATTATACGATAGAGAGTTGAACTTTCGGTCGCATATTAATGAGATAATCCTCAAAGCCAACTTGTCGCCTGGTATTTCCAAACGATGGTCTGAAGAATTGTGCAACCCTTATGTGACAAGATCACTTTACATTACCCTTGCCCGGCCGCTTCATGAATATACCACCCAAGTGTTGTCCCCGTTTCAGCGAGTGCATATATCCCGAATCGAGAACATTCAACGTCGTTTTCTTCGATTTGCTCTTAGTGGACTACCCTGTTATGACCCCTTTATCTCACCTTAACGTGAATACCCTTGAAAAACGCAGAGATGTAGCTGACATTCTCTTCATTCACTACACCTTTTATGGTTCTGACGAACCAATCTCCCGCATGCTCTGTAAGGTCAACTCAACTCCCCGTTTTTGATTTTAACCTGAGCCCTTCTCGTCTTAAACTTCATCTACTCTACTAATTGATCTACTATCCTAAGTGTCGGTTGTCTGTTGAAAGAAGCTTTAACTAAAATACATCACTGCTGCTTTTACCATACTCCTAAAAACGGTGAATTTAGTGAATTGTTCTTGTGCTCAAAGAATTATTTCATAGATTTTGTCACACCAGTGATGGCTGTCATTTCAGCGTAAGCAAAAAGTTGTTTCTGAAGGCATTTTCTTAAAAACAAGTTTATCTTCAGCATCCCTAACAGCATATTGAATGCCTATCTTGTTAGATGGTTGCATCAGTAGTGATACCGATTCATGACATACATGGGACTTATATGTAGTTTTCATAGAATATTCATTTTAATTTAATTTCAGCTCAACAACAATATTAATTTTCTTGTCAGCTGGTATTGACCATAAGATAAAATGCCAAAAATTTGTTACAGACTTTGTGTGTTGTGCAGTTTGCAGCAATATAAAGATGCAGATTAACCATTTCTTGCCAAAATTTGAAACACTTTTGAAAAAATTGAAAATATTTTTTATACTTCGTATTATTTGACAGTTGTTACATTTGAATACAATTAATTGTGCGTTAAAATGACAGTTTGAATGATTTAGTTCAGTGTTCTTATGAAATTAGATATACGCTTATTCCAAGTTTGCTACGATAGTTGCAAAAGAAAGCAAGAATCTCTGGAACTTTTCAACATACGGTTAATTGTCATGTCTGGGTTTCAGACTCATGTCTTTGGGATTCATCTCAATTCAATTTTATTAACCCTCATACAATTGCAAAGATTAACATTCTCGATGTTATTTTATGTATTGTGTTGTACTTTACTCGCTCGATGTATACTCTTAGGTATATTGCCCGTCAAAGTTCTAGTTATTGTTATTATTCTGCCTGGAAGCGACTCGTCTTTCGAGTCATTCAAGCAGTCTGAAGATGTCGTTCCTTCATATCCATTACAACAAAGGACATCGCGCTAACTCAAAAGTTCAAGTGGTATACGTTAAACGTTTTTGAAGTATTTTTATAGGTTTGACGATGCAAGATTTATCTAAATCCGTAACTTGGCTGCAACAAAGCAAGTGTTTGAGTCGATATTCCAACATCCAGATTACTGGAAGAATACATTTCGTAGGTCAACACTGAGTTGATCAGAGATCTCCAATTTTATATATGTATATTTTCCGTGCTATTAAAGCTGTTTTTGTTTCAAGCTGATCAGCATGCTCAGACAGTTGCTTTGACTTCAAAACCCTATCCTTGAGGGCCAATATATTTTGGAGAGCTCTTATGAAACTAGCCGGTAAGGGCCGGTGTCAATATTTCACCTGCGGATATCTGAGCATAGCCTTTGACCAATAAAGAGCTTACTCAATAGCATTATCCTCTTCAGAAGCCTTAAATTAGCTGAGAAAATTTCTACAGAAGCAAATTTCAATTATGCCGGTAACAATGTGCTATCTTGAAAAAAGACGTAATCCATTTCAAGGACTTCTGGATCACATAAGGCATAAGATAATTGGAGTTTGTTTTCACATGACCTATTCATTATTAGATAGCAGCCATCGCAACCAGATGAAGTGGCGATTTTCCTCGCCGTAAATAAGCGGAACAATATATATCCGACGGTAACTCTCGGCTTAAAATAGCACCATTGCATAGAATGCAATAGAACATATTGATGATATATTTTTTATAGACGGCTTTATGCCCATCTCTTTCGATATACTCGTATGATACAGTGGTAGGCAACGTAAAAATTTTGTTGACTGAAGAGAGCAAAATTGTTTTATGCAATATCAGCTAAATGTAAGACGTCGACCTAATACAGATTATGATGCTAGCTTCACCACAAAAACTAAAAAGATATGGTGGATCTAGTACCATGGTTTGTGATGGTTTCCTATCTATGGTCTTGGTCCAATACACTGTATTATAACAAGCCAGCACTTATACATGGAAAAACTGCAAAACATCATGTTGCCATGTTGCCATATACCACGAACGAAATAGCCCTGAAATGGGACTTCCAGCAGGGCATGCATACATAAATATTAGAGATTTGTTTGTAGATTCAAAGGATGATATTATTTACGGCAGTGAATCCTGGTTCGACAAAGACGTTGGTGACGATATTTATAAAGCAAATGGTTATTGACTTTTTCGAGGGGATCATATAGGAAGTATAGAGGTAGTGATGATGTTCGAACAGTAGCTATGAATACAGTTCCATAACATCGACTACTGTGCAGCTGGAGCTAGATACCCTACAAACGACTGGGATCACGTGTATTTTATGTCATCTAGTTGTGACTAAATTGACTTTCTCAATCACCACATATATATCCTATTTAATAATCATGTTCCAATTAAAGTAAATCATATTCAACATGGTCAATGTACCTTTTTTACCCGTGAAATT